>JAJHIY020000921.1:0-21521 GCA_022114975.2 Lampris megalopsis
CACGACACGACGATGTTAGAACAACTGCGACGCCTTCCTGCTGGACCTGGAAACCCGCGAACGCGCGCGTACCGGCATCAGCAACTGCGGGTGCAGTTCAACAAGGTCCACGGCTTCTACATCGAAGTCACCACCAGCGGGCTGGACAAGGTGCCGCTGGACTATCAGCGCCGCCAGACGCTGAAGAATGCCGAGCGTTTCATCACGCCCGAGCTGAAGACCTTCGAAGACAAGGCGCTGTCCGCCCCAGGAGCGGGCGCTGGCCCGCGAGAAGCTGCTCTTCGAGGCGGTCATCGACCAATTGACCGAGGAACTGCCCACCCTTGCCCGTCTGGCTCGCTCACTCGCGGCACTGGATGTGCTGGCCGCGCTCGCGGAACGGGCTGCCACCCTCAACTGGTGCCGTCCGGACTTCGTCAGCCATCCCTGCATCGACATCCAGGGCGGCCGTCACCCGGTCGTGGAAGCGCGCCTGCGTGAAACCGGCGCCGGCGAGTTCATGGCGAACGACTGCCGGCTGGACGCCCGCACCAAGCTGATGGTGATCACCGGCCCCAACATGGGCGGTAAATCGACCTTCATGCGCCAGGTGGCCTTGATCGCCCTGCTGTCCGCCATGGGTTCCTATGTGCCGGCCACGAGTTGCCGGCTGGGCCCGATCGACGCCATCCACACCCGCATCGGCGCGGCGGACGATCTGGCCAATGCCCAGTCGACCTTCATGCTGGAGATGACCGAAGCGGCCGCCATCCTGCACAGTGCCTCTGAGCAATCGCTGGTGCTGATGGACGAGATCGGTCGCGGCACCTCGACCTTCGACGGTCTGGCGCTGGCCGGCGCCATCGCCACGCACCTGCACGACAAGTGCCGGGCGTTCACCCTGTTCGCCACCCACTATTTCGAGCTGACCGAATTCCCGGCCAAGCATCCGCAGGCGGTCAACATGCATGTGTCGGCGGTGGAGAGCGGCGACGACATCGTCTTCCTGCATGAAATCCAACCCGGACCCGCCAGCCGCAGTTACGGTGTGCAGGTGGCGCGGCTCGCCGGCATGCCATCGCCGGTGGTGCGTCAGGCGCGCGCCGCGCTGGAGGCCCTGGAAGCTCGCGCCAGCGAAGGCGAGACCCAGATCGACCTGTTCGCGCCCCCGCCCGAGCCCGCGCCGTCGGCAGTGGCCGAGGTCGAGGCGCCGCTGCTCGATGCCCTGCGGGATGTGGATCCGGATGCGCTGAGCCCCCGCGAAGCGCATGCGATGCTGTATCAACTCAAATCGATGGCCAGCCAGCGCCACTGAGGGCGGGGCCTTGCTGAAGGACTGATTGACCACTTCCATGAGCACCGCCCAGCCCCACCCGCACCCCTCTGCGCATGAACACCCGCATGCGCAGGCGCATGCTCACGCGGATCCGCATGGCCAGGCGCCGGCCTTGAAGTCGCGCACCCTGGTCTTCTCCCATGCCAACGGCTTTCCCGCCGGCTGCTACCGGGTGCTGTTCGAGCACTGGGAAGCGGCGGGGTGGAAGGTGCATGCGCTGCCCCGCCTCGGCCACGACCCCCGCTTTCCGGTCACCAGCAACTGGCCGCATCTGCGCGACGAGCTGCTGCATTTCATTGAAGACCAGGTGAAGCCGGACGGCCCGGTGGTGCTGGCCGGCCATTCGCTCGGCGGCATGGTGTCATTGCTGGCGGCCTGCAAGCGCCCGTCGGTGGCGGCGAGTGTGGTGCTGCTGGATTCGCCGGTGGTCGATGGCTGGCGGGCCCACAGCGTGCGGATGGCCAAGGCGGCCAAGTTCATTCACCGGGTGTCGCCGGGCAAGGTGTCCCGCACCCGGCGCCATGAGTGGCCGAGCCTGGACGACGTGCACCAGCATTTCGCCGCCAAGAGCAAGTTCGCCCGCTGGGATCCCCGGGTGTTGAAGGATTACATCGACAGCGGCTTCGACCGCCTGGACGACGGCCGGATCAAGCTCGGTTTCAGCCGGGACATCGAAACCCGCATCTACAACACCCTGCCGCACAACCTGCCCCGCATCCTGCGCAACCATCCGCCTCGCTGCCCGGTGGCGTTCATCGCCGGCACGCAGTCGGAGGAACTGCGCCAGGCCGGCGCCGCCGGTTCAAAAGCACTCGCCCGCGACCTGTTCCGCTGGTTCGAGGGCACCCACCTGTATCCATTCGAACGGCCCGACGACACCGCCGCGCTGGTGTTGACGCTGATCGACGAGATGCGGTTGTCGGAGGGGGCCTCCGGGTCGACGTCGGCCGCCGCCCCGGCCTCGGCCGGCCACGCCGACTGAGAGTGTCATGTCACCAACAGCGCCCTTCTCCCCGGCCGGAGCCGGGCCTTGGGACACGCATATAATGCCGCTTTACCACCACGGCGTTTTTGGGTGTTTCGATGTTGGGCGCGGCTTTTCCGGGCGTGCCATGCGAGGGAACCAGGGCGCTGCAAGACAATGACCAAGTACGTCTTCGTCACCGGCGGTGTCGTGTCCTCCCTCGGCAAGGGCATCGCATCCGCCTCTCTCGCCGCGCTGCTCGAATCCCGCGGCCTCAAAGTCACCCTCATCAAGCTGGATCCCTACATCAACGTGGATCCGGGAACGATGTCCCCGTTCCAGCACGGGGAGGTGTTCGTGACGGACGACGGCGCCGAGACCGACCTGGACCTCGGCCACTATGAGCGCTTCATCACCACGCGGATGAAGCGCAGCAACAACTTCACCACCGGCCAGATCTACATGTCGGTGCTGGAGAAGGAGCGCCGCGGTGATTACCTGGGCAAGACCGTGCAGGTCATCCCCCACATCACCAACGAGATGCAGGAATACATCCGTCGCGGCGCCGGTCACGGCACGCCGGACGCGGTGGACGTCGCCATCGTGGAAATCGGCGGCACGGTGGGGGACATCGAATCCCTGCCCTTCCTCGAAGCCGCCCGTCAGATGAGCCTGAAGCTCGGCCCGACCAACGTGGCCTTCGTGCATCTGACCTACGTGCCGTGGATCGCCGCGGCCGGCGAACTCAAGACCAAGCCCACCCAGCACACCGTGCAGAAGCTGCGCGAGATCGGCATCCAGCCGGACGCGCTGCTGTGCCGTGCCGACCGCCGCATCCCCGACGACGAACGCGAGAAGATCTCGCTGTTCACCAACGTCCCGGAATATGGCGTGATCTCCATGTGGGACGTCAACACCATCTACAAGGTGCCCCGCGTCCTGCATGAGCAGGGTCTGGACCAGCTGATCTGCACCAAGCTGCAACTCAACACCAAGTCCACCGACCTGAAGCGTTGGGACACCCTGGTGCATGAGGTCGAGAATCCCAAGACCGAAGTCACCATCGCGATGTGCGGCAAGTACACCGACCTGTCGGACAGCTACAAGTCGCTCAACGAAGCCCTGCGCCACGCCGGCATCCACAACCACGCCCGCGTGAACATCGAATACGTCGACTCGGAGACGCTGGACGACGACCGCGTCGCCCAGCTGTCGAAGTACGACGCCATCCTGGTGCCCGGCGGCTTCGGCAAGCGCGGCGTGGAAGGCAAGATCCGCGCGGCCCAGTACGCCCGTGAGACCCGCACTCCCTACCTGGGCATCTGCCTGGGCATGCAGGTCGCCACCATCGAATATGCGCGCCACCTGGCGCATCTCGACGGCGCCAACTCGACCGAGTTCGATCCGGAAGCTCCGCATCCGGTCATCGCCCTGATCGACGAATGGCAGGACGCCGACGGCACCATCCAGAAGCGCGACGAGAAGTCCGACCTGGGCGGCACCATGCGTCTGGGCGCACAAAGCTCGGACGTCAAGCCGGGCACGCTGGCCTATGAGATCTACGGCCCGGTGGTGACCGAGCGTCACCGCCACCGCTATGAGGCCAACGAGCACTACCTGGACCGTCTGCAGGACGCCGGTCTCGTGATTTCCGCCATCACCCAGCGCGAGAAACTCACTGAAATCGTCGAGCTGCCGCGCACCGTCCACCCCTGGTACATGGGCGTGCAATTCCACCCGGAATTCAAGTCCACCCCCTGGGGCGGCCATCCGCTGTTCACCGCCTTCATCAAGGCGGCCCTCGAGCACAAGACCAAGACCGCCTGACCGCCGTCCCACCCGAAAGCGCCCCATGCCCGCCTTCATCATTGCCGACGTGACCGTGACCGATGCCGACCAGATGGCGGCCTACCGTGAATGGAGCACCAAGGCGATGAAGGAACATGGGGCGGAGGTGCTGGTGCGCGGCGGCGAATTCGAAGTCCTCGAAGGCCCCTGGACGCCCAGCCGGCTCGTGGTGCTGAAGTTCAGCGACCGCGACGCCGCCAAGCGCTTCTACCACTCGGACACCTACCAGCACGCCAAGACCCTGCGTGAGAACGCCGGCGTCATGCGCATGATCGTGGTCGACGGCGTCTGACGCCCCACCCCGGCCCGCCCTGTCCAGGGCCACCGGGTGTCGATTGTTCAGCGGTGGTAACCGATCGCTGGCACCATGCGCGGCGCAAAAGTTTTTTTACTTTGGAGACTGTTTCATGAGCGCGATTGTTGACATCGTCGGACGCGAAATCCTCGACAGCCGGGGCAACCCCACCGTCGAATGCGACGTGCTGCTGGAGTCTGGCGTGATGGGCCGTGCGGCCGTTCCGTCGGGCGCCTCCACCGGTTCCCGTGAAGCCATCGAACTGCGGGACGGCGACAAGAGCCGCTACCTGGGCAAGGGCGTGCTCAAGGCCGTGGAACACATCAACACCGAAATCTCCGAGGCCGTGCTGGGCCTGGACGCTTCGGAACAGGCCTTCCTGGACAAGACCCTGATCGACCTGGACGGCACCGAGAACAAGAGCCGCCTGGGCGCCAACGCGATGCTGGCCGTCTCCATGGCCGTGGCCCGCGCCGCTGCCGAGGAATCCGGCCTGCCGCTGTACCGCTACTTCGGCGGCATGGGCGGTGTGCAACTGCCGGTGCCGATGATGAACGTCATCAACGGCGGCGCCCACGCCAACAACTCGCTGGACCTGCAAGAGCTGATGATCGTGCCGGTGGGCGCTCCCAGCTTCCGCGAAGCCCTGCGCTGGGGCGCTGAAGTCTTCCACGCGCTGAAGAAGATCATCGACAGCCGCGGCATGCCCACCGCCGTGGGCGACGAAGGCGGCTTTGCCCCGAACGTCGAAAGCCACGAAGCCGGCCTGCAGCTGATCCTGGAAGCCATCGACAAGGCGGGCTACACCCCCGGCGAGCAGATCGCCCTGGCTCTGGACTGCGCTGCCAGCGAGTTCTACAAGGAAGGCAAGTACGTCCTGGAAGGCGAAGGCGGCGTGCAGCTGAGCGCCGAGCAGTGGACCGACATGCTGGCGACCTGGGTCGACAAGTACCCCATCATCTCGATCGAAGACGGCATGGCCGAAGGCGACTGGGACGGCTGGAAGCACCTGACCGAACGCCTGGGCGACAAGGTCCAGCTGGTGGGCGACGACCTGTTCGTCACCAACACCAAGATCCTGAAGGAAGGCATCGACAAGCGCATCGCCAACTCGATCCTGATCAAGATCAACCAGATCGGCACGCTGACCGAAACGTTCGCCGCCATCGAGATGGCCAAGCGCGCCGGCTACACCGCCGTGATCTCGCACCGCTCGGGCGAAACCGAAGATTCCACCATCTCGGACATCGCCGTCGGCCTGAATGCCGGCCAGATCAAGACCGGCTCGCTGTCGCGCTCGGACCGCATGGCCAAGTACAACCAGCTGCTGCGCATCGAGGAAGACCTGGGCGATGTCGCCGTCTACCCGGGCCGCGCGGCGTTCTACAACCTGCGCTGATACCCCTTTCGGGCGACCGCCTGAATCGACGCCTCCCTTGTGGAGGCGTTTTTTTTGCATGGCCCACCCATATGCGGTAGGCCAGCCCTCAAGGCTTGCGATGCACTCCGGCTAAACTCCGCCCCGTGAAAGTCCTGGCCATCGTCCTGACCGCCTTCCTGGTCGCTATCCAGGCCCAGCTCTGGCTGGGCAAGGGCGGGCTTGCCCGCGGCGTTCAGCTGCGCGCCGAACTGCAGCAGCAGCAGGAAGCCAATGAGAAGGCCCGGGCCCGCAATGCGCAGCTGCAGGCTGAACTGCTGGACCTGCGGGAAGGCCTGGAGATGGTGGAAGAAAAAGCCCGGATGGAACTGGGCATGGTCAAGCCGGACGAAGTGTTTGTCCCGCTGCGACGCTGAACGCCCATGCTGCCTGATGTTCTGAAAGCGCTGCTCGACCTGGCGCTCTCCCCCGCCTTTACCGCCCTCGGCAGCCCGATCTCCTGGCTGGAGTTGGTCGCCTTCGTGCTGGCGCTGTGGATGGTGGTGTGCAACATGCGGGTGCAGGTGCTGGCCTGGCCGCTGGCGCTGACCAGTTCCCTGCTCTATTTCGTGCTGTTCTGGAGTGGCAAGCTCTATGGCGAAGCCAGCCTGCAGTTGCTGTTTGCAGCGCTTGCCCTGTGGGGCTGGTGGCAATGGCTGCGTGGGCGCACCGCCGACGGCGACACCCTGCATGTGCGCACCCTGGGCTGGCGCGGACGCTGGCTGGCCCTGGGCCTGACTTTGGCCGCCTGGCCGCTGCTGGGTCTGTTTCTGCAGCACCGCACCGATTCCCCGCTGCCCTACTGGGACGCGCTGCCCACCGTGGCGAGCATCACCGGTCAATGGCTGCTGGGCCGCAAGTACCAGGAGAACTGGCCCGTGTGGGTGCTGGTCAATCTGGTGAGCGTGGCGCTGTTCGCCTTCAAGGGCTACTGGCTCACGGTGGTCCTGTATGCCGTGTTCGTGCCGATGTCGGTGGCGGGCTGGCGCGCCTGGCAGCGCCAGATGGGCACGGCCGTGCCGGCCTGACCCCCGATGGCGCCGGCCTCCCCCCTGCACATCGCCCTGCTGGGCGCCGAAAGCACCGGCAAGAGCCAGCTCGGACTGGCGCTGCTGGCGCATCTGCGCCTGAATACCCGGTTGCGGATCGTGCTGGTGACCGAATACCTGCGCGAATGGTGCGACCGGGAAGGTCGCACCCCACGACCCGACGAGCAGGCCGCCATTGCGCAGGAGCAGCAGGCGCGCGGTGAACGGGCGGCGCTGGACCATGACGTCGTCCTGCACGACACCACGCCGCTGATGACCGCCGTCTACAGCGACCTGCTGTTCCAGGACACCCGCCTCTACGCGCCAGCGCTCGACTTCCAGCGTCGCATGCAGGCCAACCTGCTGATGGCCCTGGACCTGCCCTGGACGGCCGACCCGCAGCGGGACGGCCCGCATGCCCAGGCCCCCACCGATCAGCTCATCCGCCGGGCACTGCTGCGGGCGCGACTGGACTACAGCGTCGTTGGCGGCCAGGGGCCTGACCGGCTGGCCCAGGCCCTCAACGCGCTCGGACCGATCTTGCGCCCCTACCTGTCCGCCCGCGACGGGCTCTTCAGCCGGCTGATGCATCGCGCCGACCGCCTCGGCGGCGACTGGCGCTGCGAGCATTGCGACGACCCGGCCTGCGAACACGCGACCCGTCTGCAACGCCGCTGACATCAAACCTTAGGCACAATCGCCGCCGGATCGGCCTCGCAAATGTTTGCGGTGCCCCGCGTGACCGCCTGGAGCCTTTGATGATCGCTCGACTTTCCCGCCTGCTGCCGGTGTTGCCGGCCACTCTTGGTGCCGTTTTGCTGGCCGCGTGCGGCTCGATGTCGTCGGTGCCGCCGACGCAGGCCCCTGCCCCGACCGCATCGGCCGCTTCCGGTCCCAGCGTGTCGGTCAAGGTGCTGGCCATCAACGATTTCCATGGCAATTTGCTGCCTCCGTCGGGCGGCATCCGCATCAAGGATCCGTCCCAGTCGGACCAGCTGATCACCATCCAGGCTGGCGGCGCGGAACGCCTGGCCACGATGGTGGAACAGCTCAAGGCCAAGAATCCCAACCATGTGTTTGTCGCGGCCGGTGACCTGGTGGGCGCCAGCCCGCTGCTGTCGGCTCTGTTCCATGACGAGCCGACGATCGAGTCGCTGGGCCTGATGGGGCTGGATCTGTCCGCTGTCGGCAATCACGAATTCGACCAGGGCCTGCCGGAGCTGCTGCGCAAGCAGCAAGGTGGTTGCCATCCGAAGGACGGCTGCAAGGGCCCCACGCCGTTTACCGGCGCCAAGTATCAATACCTGGCGGCCAGCACCATCGACACCGCCACCGGCAAAACGGTGCTGCCCGCCTACAGCATCAAGCGCTTTGACGGCGTGCCGGTTGGGTTCATCGGCTTGACCCTCAAGGGCACCCCGGAGCTGGTCAGCCCCAGCGGCGTGCGGGGCCTGTCCTTCCAGGATGAGGCCGAGACGGTGAACCGCCTGGTGCCCGAACTGGTGCGTCAGGGGGTGCAGACGGTGGTGGTGCTGATCCACGAAGGCGGCGTGCCGGTGGGCGGCTACAACGAATGCCCGGGCATCTCCGGGCCGATCGTCGACATCGTCAAGAAGCTGGACCCGCATGTGGGCCTGGTGGTGTCGGGCCATACGCATCGCGCCTACAACTGCCGCATTGATGGCCGTCTGGTGACCAGTGGCGACAAGTACGGCACGCTCATCAGCGAGATCGACCTGACGCTGGACCGCGCCACCGGCCGCCTGACCGAGGCCCGCGCGGACAACCTGATCGTTCGTCCGGAGACCGCCAAGGATCCGCGCCAGACGGCGCTGATCGCGTCCTACCAGACGCTGGCCGGCCCGCTGATCGACCGTCCGGTGGGCTTCCTGGCCCGTACGCTGAGCAAGGAAGGCGAAGACCGCAACGCAGGGGGCGGCAGCACCGTCGGCCAGGCGGTGGCGGACTCGATGCTGGCGGCGATGCGCGCACCCGAAGCCGGTGGCGCGCAGATCGCGGTGACCAACATCGGCGGGGTGCGCACCAGCATCGTCCGCCGACCGGATGGTGTCGTGACCTTCGGCGACCTGTTTGCCGCTCTGCCCTTCAGCAACACGCTGGTGCTGATGGAATACACCGGGGCGCAGTTCCAGCAGGCGCTGGAGGAGCAGTGGCAGGGCAAGGACGACCGCTTCATGCCGCTGCAGGTGTCGCAGGGTCTGCGGTATGAGTGGGACAAGCGTCGCCCGCAGGGCCAGCGCATCGTGCCGGGCAGCCTGACGCTCAACGGCCAGCCGATCCAGCCGCAGCAGCGCCTGCGGGTGGTGGTGAACAGCTTCCTGCAGTCCGGCGGCGACGGCTTCCCGACGCTGTCCAAGGGCCAGCAGGTCCTCGTGGGGCCGGATGACGTGCAGGCGCTGGAAGCCTACTTCAAGAGCCACGGCAACACGCCGGTCTCCCCCACCGCGCTGGACCGGGTGGTGCGCGTGGATCGGGGTGAACGAGAGAACTGAGTTTTTGTCAAAACTCAGAGCGGGGACCGTTTGACGCTGGAGGTTTCAAGGCGCGCGGTCCAGGCTCTCTAAACTGCTCCGGACCTAGATCATCCCGTCCGGAAGATGAGCCTCATCACCAAGGTCAGAGTTGCCAACACGTCGCGGACGGTAGAGGCAGAGGTCGTTCCATGCAGCTTTGCGGATGTGGTCGCTTGGCACCGCCACATCCACATTCCCTTCGTGGCGCAGACGCGCGTCATCGGGAGCCAGTGGGATTGGCCCGCGCTGTACCTCGGGTGCCATGTGTCGGAGCAGACATTGGGGCGACAGGCGCTGGCGTTCCAGGTCCGGGTGTCTGACACTACCGGACACGCAGTGCCAATTGCGCAGGCTTTGGTCAGCCTCCCCTATCCATGGCCCGCGGCGCATCACCAGCGTTGCGTGTTTCTGTGGTTTCTCGCCGCCACTCCCGCAACCGCCCTCCACCATTTCGGGATTCGAGATCGGTTCTCCACGTTGCCGCCCCTGCTCGATGTGGCCGTGCAGGTGTCGCTGTCACACGGCCTGGAGGGACGGATCGGCCTGCACGCGGCCCTGGGTCACACCACTAAGGAGAGCGACGCACTGGCGGCCCGCTACGAGCGGGAGGGGCTCAAGCGGCGCTCCCGGCTTTCGCGCTTTTTCCGATTTCCACATCGCAAAGACGACGGCCGGCTTTTCTACTTCGGGCCGGAAGACGCCAAAGCCTTTGCAGCCCGCCAGGATGACCTTCGCTAAGGTTGTCGTGTATCCTCAAAACATTCAAGGTGTTATCAACATGAGTCACGCCATGCCTCAGCCCTGGGATTCCTCTCCGAGCGAACGCCAGTCGGATCCGCTGTCTGCGGAACCCGGCAAGCGGTCTGTGGAACTGGCATTTCTCAGTCGCCTGATGGACGCCGCCAAGACAGCCGGCTCAGCTGTTTTGAAGCGCGCCGACCGTGGACCCTCATCGGTCGCGACCAGTCTCGAACACATGCAGAACCCCGTGTTCCAGCAGGCGGCCAGAGCCATGGAGCGGTCCATGCCCGTCAACACCGGTTTTGGCCGGTTCCGTGACGAAAACTGAACCTCAGAGCAGCGTCTACTGAATCTGCTCGCTCCCAGGCGCCTGCTTCTGCGGATCGGTGAACAGCTCGCCGACATCCACGGCATCGAACTTGTAGTGGTTGCCGCAGAACTCGCAGCCGATCTCCACGCCGCCCAGTTCCACCAGGATCTCGTCCACTTCCTTGCGGCCCAGGCCCAGCAGCATCCGGCCCACCCGCTCGCGCGAGCAGGTGCACGCAAAGTGCGGCGTCTGCGGCTCGAAGCGGCGCACGTTCTCTTCCCAGAACAGACGGCGCAGGATGGTGTCGCTGTCCAGCGTCAGCAGTTCTTCATTCGTCAGCGTCGCGGCCAGCATGCTGATGCGGTTGTACGCATCTTCCATCAGCTCCCGCTCCACGCCGGAACTGGCGCCCGCTTCCAGGTTGCCCTCGCCTTCGATCGGCAGACGCTGAATCAGCAGCCCGGCCGCCATCTGATCGTTCGCAGCCAGCACCAGCGTGCTGTCCAGCTGCTCCGACTGCCGCATGTAATGCTGCAGCACGTCCGACAACTTGTTCAGCGGCTCCCCTTCCGGCCCCACCAGCGACACCATCCCCTGATAGGGCTGCTGACCCGGCAGGCGGTCCTTCGGATCCAGCGTGATGGCGCAGCGGCCCTGGCCATGCGCATTGAGCATCTGCTGCAGCGTCGCGTCGTCCGGCACGTCGTCGCGCGTCTTGGCGGTGGCGCGGAAGCTCATGTCCGGCTGCACCTCCGCCACCGCCAGCTTCAGCGGTCCGTCGCCCATCACCTGGAAGATCAGCGCCCCGCTGAACTTGATGTTGGCCTGCATCAGCACCCCGGCCGCAGCCATCTGGCCCACCAGGTCGCGCACGGCCGGCGGCAGCGGCTCCTTGCGACGGCTCAGCAGCTCTTTCCAGCTGCTGTCCAGCCGCACCAGCATGCCGCGCACCGGCAGGCCCTCAAACAGGAACTTGTGCAGTTCGCTCATGGATATCCTTCAGTCAATTCGAGTCAGGGAGTCGGCATAACGCTGGCCGTTGCGCACGTAATGCGCGGCACTCAGCGCCAGGCCCTGGATCTGTTCAGGCGTCAGCTCACGCACCACCTTGGCCGGGCTGCCCATGATCAGGCTGCCGTCCGGGAATTCCTTCCCCTCGGTCACCAGCGAGCCCGCGCCCACCAGACAGTTGCGGCCGATACGGGCACCATTCAAGACCACCGCACCAATGCCGATGAGGGAGTTGTCCCCCACCGTGCACCCATGCAGCATCACCTGATGGCCCACGGTGACGTTCTGCCCCAGCACCAGCGGCATGCCGGCATCCGCATGCAGCACGCTGCCGTCCTGGATGTTGGAGCCGGCACCGATGGTGAGGTGGTCGCTGTCCCCGCGCAGCACGGCATTGAACCAGACGCTGACCTGGTCGCCCAGCGTCACCCGGCCGATGACCTGTGCGCTGTCGGCCACCCAGACGGCCTCCCCCAGCTCGGGCCTGTGTTCGCCCAATTGATAGACAGCCATGTGACGTGCTCCCGGTCGGTGGCCGGCCGCAGCCGACGCAAAAGCGATAATTCTAAGGATGGAACTCCGCACCCGCGCCCTGCAGGTTCTTCTGATCCCGGACCCGGATGAGAAGGCCGCCGCTGCCCGCGCGCTTCACGATCAACGCAGCGCCCTCTCCCTGGACCCGGACGCCGTCCTTACACCGGATGCGGCCTTGCCCGGGCGTCCGGAGCGGCCGCGTCTGATGTCGGTGCTGCAGGTGCCGTCCCGTTCGCCCTTCACCACCGAAGGCCGGGCCGCCCTGCTGCACGCCATCGCCCACATCGAGTTCAACGCAATCAATCTGGCGCTGGATGCAGTCTGGCGCTTTCCCGGCATGCCGGCCGATTTCTATGCGGACTGGCTGCAGGTCGCGGCCGAGGAAGCGCTGCACTTCAGCCTCCTGGACGAGCACCTGCGCACCCTCGGTCGGCGTTATGGCGACTTCGACGCCCACGACGGCCTCTGGTCGATGGCGCGCCGCACCGAAGGGGATGTGCTGGCCCGCATGGCGCTGGTGCCACGCACCCTGGAGGCCCGCGGCCTGGACGCCACGCCCCCGTTGCAGGCCAAGCTGGGCCGGGCCGGCGACCACCGGGCGGTGGAGATCCTGGGCATCATCCTGCGGGATGAAGTCGGCCATGTGCGCATCGGGAACCGCTGGTATCGGCATCTGTGCCGGGAGCGGGGCCTCGACCCCGTGGCGCTGTATCCACGCCTGGTGGAGCAGTTCGAGGCCCCCCGGCTGCGGCCGCCGTTCAACGTCCAGGCCCGCAGCGAGGCTGGCTTCAGCGATGAGGAAATCGCCTACCTCAGCAGCTGAGGCATGATCGGCGGTCCTGGCGCTGCCGGTCCTACCTCAGCAGCTGAGGCATGATCGGCGGTCCTGGCGCTGCCGGTGTCACGCCCTTCCCCGGCCCCAATGCGCCCGCGCTTGCACTCATCTGGCGAGCCGCGCCTGCCCACCATCCGTTGTCTCCATGTCCCGCATCCAAGCCAACCTGCTGCTCACCCTGGTCGCCATGATCTGGGCCTCCGCCTTCGTCGCCCAGTCCCGGGCCATGGAAGTGATGGGGCCAATGATGTTCACCGGCATCCGTTTTCTGATCGGGGCGCTGGTGGTGCTGCCGCTGATCCTTCGCGAGCGTCGAGCGGCCGGCGCTAGACGCCTGACGGTCGCCGACGGCGGCAAGATCGCCGGGCTGGGGTTGCTGCTGACCCTGGGCGCCGCGCTGCAGCAGATCGGCATCCAGCACACCACCGTCACCAACGCTGGCTTCCTCACCGCGCTGTATGTCCCGTTGGTGCCGCTGCTGGGCTGGCTGTTGCTGCGGCACTGGCCACACTGGTCGGTCTGGCCGGGCGCACTGGCCTGCCTGGTCGGTGCCTTCCTGCTGTCGGGGGCGCATGAACTGAAGATCGGCCTGGGGGACGCCTGGGTGGTCGCCTCCGCCCTGCCCTGGGCCTTGCATGTGCTGCTGATCGGCGTGGTGGCGGACCGGATGAACTCACCGTACACGGTGGCCGGTGTGCAATTCCTGCTGTGCGGTCTGCTGGGCCTGGCCTGGGGGCTGATCAACGAGCCCTGGAGCTGGGAGGCCATCCAGGCCGCCGCGGTGCCGCTGCTCTACACCGGCGTGCTCTCCGTGGGTGTGGCCTTCACCGCTCAGGTGGTGGCCCAGCGGTATGCGCATGCGGCGGACGCCGCCATCATCCTCTCGTCGGAAACGCTCTTCACCGCCGGATTTGGCTACGTGCTGATGGGTGACCGCCTGTCGCCGGCGGGCTTGCTGGGCTGCGGGCTGATCCTCGGCGCGATGCTGCTGATCCAGCTGCTGCCGATGTTCCGGATGCTCCGGCCACAGGCCGCCTGAGCCCGCCGCCCCGGCCCCTCACTCCAGCGGAAACGCCGTACTCCGCTTCACCGTCCGCAGCACCAGCATCGAGTTGGCGCGGGCCACGCCCGGCAGTTGCATCAGCACCTGGGTATGCACCCGCTCCAGGTCTTCCGCGTCGCGGTAGGCAAACCGCAGCAGGTAGTCGTTGCTGCCGGCGACATAAAAGCAGTCGAGGATGTCGGGCGAATCCTTCACCGCCTGCTCGAACTCGGCGAGCGCCGCCGGCGTCATGCGCTCCACATTGATGATGGTGTAGCTCGTGCCCGGCTTGCCGATGGCCTTCGGATTCAGCAGGGCCACCACCCGGTCGATCACGCCTTCGTCTTCCAGCCGCTTGACCCGCCGCAGGCAGGCCGACGGCGACAGATGGATCTGCTGCGCCAGGGCCTGGTTGGAGAGGCGCGCGTCCTGCTGCAAAGCGGCCAGAATGGCGCGATCAATCGAATCCAATGTGGGCGGTGAGCTCATGGGCCGCATTTTCTGCTGAACTGGGGCTCGTGCACCGCAGAACATTGCGCCCTCCCGGGTTTGCCCGACATCACAACGCTTCCCGATTGCGTTGGGCGTTCTCTAGACTCCCTGCATCTCGCAAGGACTGCCCATGACCGACGCCCACACCGCCGCAAACTCGGCTGCGACCACCGACCTGAACGCCTACTGGATGCCCTTCACCGCCAATCGGCAGTTCAAGGAGTCCCCACGGCTGCTGACCCGCGCGGACGGCATGTACTTCACCGACGACCAGGGCCGCCAGGTGCTGGACGGCATCGCGGGCCTGTGGTGCGTCAACGCGGGGCACAACCGCCCCCGCATCGTGCAGGCCATCCAGGCTCAGGCGGCCGAGCTGGACTTTGCCCCGCCCTTCCAGATGGGCCACCCCAAGGCCTTCGAGCTGGCCTCCCGGCTCACCGAGATCACCCCCGAGGGTCTGAACCGGGTGTTCTTCACCAACTCGGGCTCGGAAGCGGTGGAGACCGCCCTCAAGATCGCCCTGGCCTATCACCGCGCCCGCGGTGACGGCCAGCGCACGCGGCTGATCGGTCGCGAGCGCGGTTATCACGGCGTGAACTTTGGCGGCATGTCGGTCGGCGGCATGGTGGCCAACCGCAAGATGTTCGGCACCTTGCTCGCGGGCGTGGACCACATCCGCCACACGCTGGATATCCAGCGCAATGCGTTCAGCGTCGGGCTGCCCGCCCATGGCGCGGAACTGGCGGACGATCTGGAGCGCCTGGTCGCGCTGCATGATGCATCCACCATTGCCGCCGTGATCGTGGAGCCGATCGCCGGATCCGCCGGAGTGCTGCTGCCGCCGCAGGGCTACCTGAAGCGGCTGCGGGAGATCTGCGACAAGCACGGCATCCTGCTGATCTTCGACGAAGTGATCACCGGATTCGGTCGCACCGGGCAGCCGTTCGCCGCGCAGACCTTCGGCGTCACGCCCGATCTGATGACGGTCGCCAAGGGCCTGACCAACGGCTGCGTGCCGATGGGCGCCGTGTTTGCGAAGCAGTCCATTCACGACACCTTCATGCAGGGGCCGGCCCACCTGATCGAGCTGTTCCACGGCTACACCTATTCCGCGCATCCACTGGCCTGCGCGGCCGGTCTGGCCACGCTGGACACCTATGCGGACGATCAGCTGCTCACCCGCGCCAGCGACATCGGCGGACACTTCGCCGAGGCGCTTCACTCGCTGCGCGGAGAGCCGCATGTGATTGACGTGCGCAATTTCGGCCTGGTGGGCGGTGTGGAGCTGACGCCGCGGCCGGGTGAGCCGACCAAGCGGGCGTTCAGCGTCTTCCTCGACTGCTGGGAGCAAGGCGTGCTGGTGCGAACGACGGGCGACATCATTGCCCTGTCGCCCCCGCTGATTGCCAGCGCGGAAGACCTCAGCCGCATGGTCGAGGCCATTCGCACCGCGCTGCGGCGGCTGGCTTGACGGCGTCGGCAGACTTGCCAGCGCCCGCGCCCCACCCCATCGTCAGGCATGATGGCGCCCGCCATGCCTAGCTCGATGCCTTCGTCCTCTTCCGCCACCCCCGGTGATTCCCACACCCGCGCCCATGCGGTGCCCTGGCTGGCCTATGGCTGCCTGGCGGCCAGCACCAGCCTCATCGGCAGTTATGTGGGCCTGTCCAAGCTGCTGGTGGCGGTGTTTCCGGTGTTCCTGCTGGCGTGGCTGCGCTTTGGCATGGCGGCCGTCATCATGGCGCCGTGGCTGGTGAAGACGCCGGGAGAAGCGCCGCTGTCCCGGCGCACCAAGGGGCTGCTGTTCCTGGAGTCCTTCTTCGGCAACTTCCTGTTCTCGATCTGCCTGCTGTTTGGCGTGCGGCACAGTTCCGCCGTGGTGGCGGGGGTGATCATGGCCGGCATCCCGGCGGCAGTCGCCATGTTGTCCTTCCTGTTCCTGCGGGAGCGGATCGGCGGACGGGTGCTGGCCGGCATTGCGCTGGCAGTGTCCGGCATCGCGATGGTTGCCCTGCACAAGCAGGACGGCGGCGCGCAGCAAAGCGGCTGGGGCGCCCTGCTGCTGCTGGGCGCGGTGCTGTGCGAGGGGAGTTACGTGGTGATCGGCAAGCAGCTGACGCAGGCGCTGTCGGCCAAGCGGATCAGTGCGTTGATCAACCTGTGGGGCTTGGCGCTGGTGACGCCGCTCGGACTCTGGCAGGCCCTGGATTTCGACTTTGCCGCCGTGGAGGCCCAGCACTGGGGCCTGCTGCTCTTTTACGCCGTGGCCGCCAGCATGGTGACGGTGTGGCTGTGGATGCAGGGGCTGCGGCACGTGAGCGCGCCCAAGGCCGGCGTGTTCATGGTGTTCCTGCCGATCTCGACGGCGCTCATCGGGGTGATCTTCCTCCATGAGACGATGTCCGGCTTGCAGGCGCTGGCGTACGGGCTGGCACTGGGCGGGGTCGTGCTGGCCACCTGGCCGCAGCGCGCAGGCCCGCGTGCTCACGGGGGCTGAGCACCTCTGGGCACCTTATAGGTGTGCCCTAAAAAGCAATACAAATGGTCGAGGAGCGACCGGAAAAACGCCGGAAACTGGGCTAGGCTTACTACCAATGTAATACCATTTGGCTTCCGCGCCCCGCCGTTTGCCTTGACTCCGCTTCCATGCCTGCTTTTGACCGCACTTTGACCAGCGCCAGCCCGCCGTCCGATTGGGAGGCCTGGGTGCAGAGCTGGTGTGAGGTCCTGCAGCAGCCACCCCGGGACCGTGGCAGCAAGCCCTTGGCCGCTGATGCTTCGGTCGATGCCCCCCACGCGTTGATCTTCGCCCCTCATCCCGATGATGAATGCATCGTCGGAGCGCTGCCGCTGCGCCTGCGCGAAGAAGCGGGCTGGCGTGTCACCAATGTGGCCGTCACCCTGGGCAGCCGGCAGGAGCGCCGGGCGGAGCGGCTGTCGGAACTCCAGGCCGCTTGCGACGTGCTCGGCTTCGGTCTGCACATGCTGTCCGACGAGGGTTTTGAGCAGGTCAAACCCGAAGCCGCTGCGGCTCGCACACCGCTGTGGCAGCAGCAGGTCACCCAGGTGACGGCGCTGCTGCGCACGGTGCAGCCGTCGCTGGTGCTGGTGCCGCACGAAGGCGACGGCATCCCCACCCACATCGGCGTGCATGCGCTGGTGTCCAACGCCTTGGCGCAGGCCCGCATCAACACGGTCGTCGCCTGGACGGAGTTCTGGGCCACCCAGGCCGCTCCCAACCTGCTTGTGGAGACCGGCGTCACAGACACGGCGCGGCTGGTGCGGGCCCTGTCCTGCCATCACGGCGAAATCGCCCGCAACCCGTATCACCTGCGCCTGCCCGCCTGGATGGCAGACAACGTGCGCCGCGGCGGGGAATTGCTCGCCGGCCCCGGTGAGACGCCGCCGCCATTCGGTTTTGCGACGCTTTACCGGCTCTCGCGTTGGGTGGACGGCCAGCCGCAAGCGGATCTGCCGCCTCGCATGATGTCCTGCGAGCACCTGCTCGGGACGGAGTCCTGGTTGTCGGAACACTAACGCCAGGGCGGATACGGTGGCGGCATACTGTTTCAGGGTCGCGCCGCTGTTGTCCCCTGGCGCGCCTCGCCACCGCGCCAACCGCCGCAACCGCTCCGCGCCCAGCGTCCAAAATCCATTCCCTATCGCCATCACGCCATGAGCCAGTCCACCGCCCCCACCCACCTGCGCATCCACCAGTTCGCCGGCCTGAAACCCGGGCCGCGCCTCCTGGTCAGCGCTGCGGTGCATGGCAATGAAGTGGCAGGCGTCGGGGCCATCGAACGCGTGATGCGCCTGCTGGACGAAGGCAGCCTCACCCTCCTGAAGGGCACGCTCACGATGATCCCGATCGTGAATCCGCTGGCGCACCGCCTGCAGCGCCGGGAAGGTGACCGCAACCTCAACCGCAACCTGCGCCCCACCCCGATCCCGCAAGACTTCGAGGACCGCATTGCCAACCGGCTCTGCCCCTGGCTGGCCGCCAGTGACGTCCTGCTGGACCTGCACAGCTTCAACAATCCCGGCCCGGCCTTTGCCATGCTGGGCCCGCGCGACAACAGCGGCGACCTGGAGCCCTTCCGCCATCAGGCTGCCGAAAGCGCCCTGGCGCTGGCGGTGGGCACCGGTCGTATCGTCGAGGGTTGGCTGTCCACCTACGCCCTGGGCCTGAAGCGCCGCGCCGACAAGGCCAGCGACGGCACCCGCCGCATGGCCCTCCAGCAGGATCCGCACTATGGCGTCGGCACCACCGAATACATGCGCAGCCAGGGCGGGTACGGCATCACGCTGGAATGCGGGCAGCATGAGGATCCGAACGGCCCGGAGGTGGCTTTCAAAGCCATCCTGCGCACCTTGATGCTGCTGGGCATGGTGGCGCCGGGGAGCGCCGGCGTGGAGACGGCCGACCCGAAGCGCCCGGTGGAACTGCTGCAGCTGTATGAGGTCATCGACCGCGAGCATGCCGACGACCGCTTCGAGCGCCCCTGGGCCAGCTTCGACGCCGTGGCCGAAGGCGAGCGCATCGGCACCCGCGCGGATGGCACCCCGGTGCTGGCGCCGGCGGGGGGCCGCATCGTCTTCCCCAACAGCAAGGCCGAGCCGGGCAACGAATGGTTCTACCTGGCAAAGCCCAGTGACCGTGCATTGACTTGAGCCTGCCGCTAGAGTGGAGGGATGACTGACACCCTCCACCCCGCGCCTGTGCGCATCGATTTCGTTTCCGACGTGGCCTGCCCCTGGTGCGCGGTCGGCCTCAAGTCCCTGGAGACCGCACTGGCGCGTCTCCCGGAGGTGAAGGCGGACCTGCACTTCCAGCCCTTCGAGCTGAATCCGAACATGCCGCCCGAAGGCGAGGACATCGAGGAACACCTCACCCGCAAGTACCGCTCCACCAACGAGCAGCGGCAACAGATTCGCCAGCACCTGCGCGACCGGGGCGCCGCTGTCGGCTTCACCTTCACCGAAGGTGCTCGCAGCCGCATCTGGAACACCTTCGACGCCCACCGGCTGATCCATTGGGCCGGCCTGCAGTCGGCAAAGGCGCAGCGCGACCTGAAGCTGGCCCTGCTGACCGCTTATCACACCAGCGGCAAGAACCCCGGCGACCGGGAGGTGCTGCTGGACACGGTGGCGAGCATCGGCCTGGACCGGGCGGAAGCCGCACGCGTGTTTGACGGCGGTGATTTTGCGGACGATGTGCGGGAAGCGGAATCGCTGTGGCAGGACCGTGGCATCAGCTCGGTGCCGGCGGTGATCCTGAACGAAAAGTACCTGATCTCGGGTGGCCAGCCGCCGGAGGCCTTCGAGCAGGCGCTGCGTCAGGTGATGCAGGAAATGGCCGAAGAAGGCTCAACCCAAGCCTGACCGTGACGCAAGGGGGATGATCCGCCTGCGGGGGTCTGCCCAGACCTGAGACAATGCACGGACGTTTCGCCGGGGCCCACGCTGTCCGCGTGGGCCCTTTTGTTTTTGTGCATCTGTAGTTCCGTCCATGTTCAAGAACCTGATCATTTACCGCATCGCCAATGACTGGCAGCCCAACGCCGAGAAGCTGGAAGACGCGCTGGAGGAGGAACGCTTCACGCCCTGCGGCGCCACGCAGGCGCTGTCGGCCGGCTGGGTGCCGCCGCGCGGCGAGCCCGGCGCTCGCCTGCTGGAAGAAATCGACGACCACTGGCTGCTGAGCCTGCGCCTGGAAAAGCGGGTGTTGCCCGGTTCGGTGGTGCGCGAACATGTGGAAGAGCTGGCTGAGAAGATCGAGCAGGAAACCGGCCGCCGCCCCGGCAAGAAGCAGCAGCGCGACATGAAGGAGCAAGTGGAGCTGGAACTGCTACCCCGCGCCTTCACGCTGCAATCGCATCTGCGGGTGTGGATCTCGCCGAAGCAGCATCTGCTGATGGTGGATGCCGGCTCCATCGGCAAGGCGGACGAGCTGATCACGCTGCTGGTGAAGGCGGACAGCTCGATCAACCTGCACCTGCTGCAAAGCGCTGAATCGCCGGCGGCCTGCATGGCCGCCTGGCTGATGGATGGCGTGCCGCCCAAGGATTTCGTGATCGACCGCGACTGTGAACTCAAGGCGGCGGACGAGATGAAGGCCGCCGTGCGTTATGCGCGGCACAACCTGGACACCGATGAGGTCAAAGCCCATCTGACCAGTGGCAAGATGCCGACGCGTCTGGCGCTGACGTGGAAGGAACGGGTGTCCTTCACCCTGACCGACACGCTGCAGGTCAAGGGCATCAAGTTCCTGGACATCGTGTTTGACGGCCGGGACAAGCCGGCGAAGGACGAAGCCTTTGATGTGGACGCGGCGCTGGCCACCGGCGAACTGAGCCAGCTGATCCCGGACCTGGTGGAAGGTCTGGGCGGGGAGCTGGACTTCATCGGGCAGTCGGCCAAGATTGCGGCGGAGCATGCGCCGAAGTCGGCGGCGAATGGCGCCGAGGGCGTTGCCGAGCACCGCACGCCCGCCATGGACGCGGATCTGGCGACGGGAAGCGGCGCCTTGGGATTGAGCGGTTGAAACCGCGAACGTGCGGTGATCCGAAGAAACGACGGGGCCTGAGGGCCCCGTTTTTTTCAGCCCAACCGATTCAGGAATCGATTCAAGGTTCGACGATCTGCGCTGTCGAGCACCTGCACGACGCTGCGCGATCGCAGCTGCGCCCGTTTACTGCGCCTGAAACGCCGGATGCTGTCGCGCGATCTCCGCAGCGGTCTCACGCGCTTCCGTCGCCTGGCGGGCCACTTCACGGACGGGCAACTGCTTCAGCCGGTGGTCCGACCACACCTGGCGCCAGCGCCGCGCGCCCGGCAGGCCGTTCCACAGCCCCAGCGCATGGCGCATGGCCTGCGACCACGGGCGGCCCTGGGCCACCTGCTGTTCCAGATACACCAGCCACTGCGCTTCCACGTCCTCGCGGGTCTGGACCGGCGCCGCCTGCGCACCAAAGAAGCGCTGATCCCATGCCGCCATCTGCCACGGCTCGTGATACGCCTGACGACCCACCATCACACCATCCACATGCGCCAGCTGTTCGTCGATCTGATCATCGGTTTTGATGCCGCCATTGATGGCAATGGTCAGCGCAGGGAACTCCTGCTTCAGCCGATGCACAACATCGTCGTGTCGTG
>JAJHIY020000923.1:2500-21493 GCA_022114975.2 Lampris megalopsis
CTTTGTGGAGTACCCTTTTGCTGCAGTAACAGCCATGATTCTCTTGGGGTAAGTATGCACAAGCTTTGCACATTCTTTGGGGGTAATTTGTGCCCATTCTTCTAGGCAGAATTTGTAGAGGTCTTGCAGGTTGGCGGGACGGCACCTCTGGACTGTGATTTTCAGTCCCTGCCACAGATACTGAATGGGGTTGAGGTCCGGACTTGGACGTTCACCTTCTTGTTGCCGAGCCATGCCGTTGTTGCTTTAGCCTTGTGCTTAGGATCAATGTCCTGCTGGAAGGTGACTCTTTGTGATTTGGAAAGATTTTAATTTTCTCTATTAATCCCTGTGGGGAAATGCTTTTCTGCACATAACCCATCCTAGCTGTGTAGCTAGGAGCAGTGGGCAGCCGCCGTGCAGCACCCGGGGACCAACTCCAGTTCGTCTTACCATGCCTTGCTCAGGGGCACAGACAGGAGTATCAACCCTAACATGCATGGCTTTTTGATAGTGGGGGAAACCGGAGCACCGGGAGAAACCCCACCACAGACACGGGGGGGGGGACATGCAACCTCCACACAGAGGACGACCTGAGATGACCCCCAAGGTTGCATCCCCGGGGTTCGAACCCCGGACCTTCTTGCTGTGAGGCGACAGGGTTAACCACTGGGCCACCGTGCCGCAATGAATCTTGGGAACCTTCTCCCGAGCTTCGGTTTTATGGCAGACTGCAACAGGTTCCATCCATCCATTCATTATCCGACAGGTTTTCTCCCAATATGTCCCTGTATTTAGCTCCACCCAGCTGTCCCTCCGTTTGAACAAGGTTCCCAGTGCCAGCAGAGGGATTTTTATACCCATATAAACGAGACCGCTACTTCAATATCTTATATACAGGGCACACTAATTATGTCCAACTGTGTTTACCCGAGTTTGTTTCAGGAATAACTTGCCATTTGTGTAAACTTGGGAGCTTTCAGAGCACGAGGGGTTGAATACAGGGCGTCTGGGTAGCATAGCGGTCTACTCTGTTGTCTACCAATACGGAGATCGGCGGTTCGAATCCCCGTGTTACCTCCGCCTTGGTCGGGCGTCCCTACAGACAGACACAAGTGGCCGTGTCTGCGGGTGGGAAGCTGGATGTGGGTATGTGTCCTGGTTGCTGCACTAGCGCCTCCTCTGGTCGGGGGCTGGGGAGGATAGCGTGATCCTCCTACTTGCTACGTCCCCCTGGTGAAACTCCTCACTGTCAGGTGAAAAGAAGCGGCTGGCGACTCCACATGTATGGGAGGAGGCATGTGGTAGTCTGCAGCCCTCCCCGGATCGGCAGAGGGGGTGGAGCAGCGACCGGGACGGCTCGGAAAAGTGGGTAATTGGCTGGATATAATTGGGGACAAAAAGGGGAGGGGGGGGGTTAAAACAAAAAAAACCAAGCAGTTGAATACTTTTGCAAGGTACTGTAGACACGTAGATAGACAGAGAGGCAGACAGACGGATAGGTGGACATGCAGGGAGACAGGTAAAACACACATAAACAGACATACAGACATAGACAACAAGACTAAGACAACAGACAGAGAGAGACAAACGGGCACATAAACATACTGACAGACAATGTGAGATGTTGAATAACCTCCTGCTAAACAGGCAGTTGTCTCCGGTGTCTCTGCCCAAGGACGACAATCAATTGTTATGGTTACGCACCGCCATCACAACACAGCAGGACCTCCACAACGCCGTCTGCGGCGCCGTGGAGAGCGAGCTCGACGA
Source organism: Lampris megalopsis (assembly GCA_022114975.2). Classification (NCBI taxonomy): domain Eukaryota; kingdom Metazoa; phylum Chordata; class Actinopteri; order Lampriformes; family Lampridae; genus Lampris; species Lampris megalopsis. Next base: position 4,253 of record JAJHIY020000923.1, read on the forward strand.
TGGACGACAGTCAAGAGGCGCCCGTGCCCCACATGGAGCGAGCTGCCAACAACACACGGCTTTTACCGCTCGGCACACCACAACCAGGGGATCTGCACATGTGTGTGTGTGTGTGTGTGTTTACTGTGACCTAGCGGATGGTGTATGTGCTCAGCGCTGCCGGAGGGAACGGGTGTGTATGTGCTCAGCACTGCATGTTTAACAATCTCTTACATGACTGCTGTTTTACTGTGAAGGTGTATTACACAGCTGTGCATGCGAGTGTGCAAGTACAAAGCATTTTTCTTTTTCATATGTACATTCAAAAAATGTGTGCTCGTCTGTTCTGTGTGTGTGTGTGTGTGGTGTGTGTGTGAGTATTTATGTGTGCGCGCATGTATATTAGGGCTGAATATTGGTGAGAATCTGGCGATACGATACATATCACGATACAGGGGTTAGGATTCAATATATCCCGATATACTGTGATACTGTAAGAAAGGTGATATATTGTGATGCTGTAAGAAAGGTGATATATTGCGATACTGTAAGAAAGGTGATATATTGTGATACTGTAAGAAAGGTGATATATTGTGATACTGTAAGAAAGGTGATATACTGTGATACTGTAAGAAAGGTGATATATTGTGATGCTGTAAGAAAGGTGATATATTGCGATACTGTAAGAAATGTGATATATTGTGATACTGTAAGAAAGGTGATACATTGTGATACTGTAAGAAAGGTGATATATTGTGATACTGTAAGAAAGGTGATACATTGTGATACTGTAAGAAAGGTGATACATTGTGATACTGTAAGAAATGTGATACATTGTGATACTGTAAGAAAGGCGATATATTGTGATAATGCAAGAAAGGTGATAGACTGATACTGTAAGAAAGGCGATATATTGTGATACTGTAAGAAAGGTGATATATAGTGATACTGTAAGAAAGGCGATATATTGTGATACTGTAAGAAAGGCGATATATTGTGATAATGCAAGAAAGGTGATAGACTGATACTGTAAGAAAGGTGATGTATTGTGATACTGTAAGAAAGGTGATATACTGTGATACTGTAAGAAAGGTGATATACTGTGATACTGTAAGAAAGGTGATATATTGTGATACTGTAAGAAAGGTGATACATTGTGATACTGTAAGAAAGGCGATATATTGTGATACTGTAAGAAAGGCGATATATTGTGATAATGCAAGAAAGGTGATAGACTGATACTGTAAGAAAGGCGATATATTGTGATACTGTAAGAAAGGTGATATATTGTGATACTGTAAGAAAGGCAATATATTGTGATAATGCAAGAAAGGTGATAGACTGATACTGTAAGAAAGGTGATATATTGTGATAATGCAAGAAAGGTGATAGACTGATACTGTAAGAAAGGCGATATATTGTGATACTGTAAGAAAGGTGATAGACTGATACTGTAAGAAAGGTGATATATTGTGACTTTATTGTGAATCAAGTGAAGCATGTGCATTTTGTTGGAGAGAGGTATGTGTGTGTGTGTGTGTTCAGGAGTCCTATAGCTTGTGGGTAAAAACAGTCCTTGAGCCTGTCAGTTCAGGCCTGGATGCTCTGGTACCATTTGCAAGATGATAAGAGTGAACGGTTTGTGGCTGGGGTGGCTGCGGTCCCCAAGTATCTGCTGGCTTTTCTTCCTGCACCCCTGGATCTAGAGGTCTGGCATGGCTGGTAGCCCAGTACCAGTGATGTGCTGCAACGTTTTCACCACCCTCTGTAGAGCCTTGCGGTCAAGGGTGGTGTAGCTGCCATATCAAGTGGCAGTAAGGTCAGCATCAGATAATAAAAAGATACTCTAAATAAGAACATCCACTCCGAATAGTCTCCACATTCGAGCGAGACATGTTGTTGACCATGAGGAAGACACCGCCCCTGCCGCTCTTTCCCCAGCCCGTGAATAGAAACTCTCACAGCAACAATGGTGGAGTCAGGTATCGTTGGGTTCCGCCAAGTCTCAGTGAAGGCCATAATGTCACAGTTCTTAACAGCACAGGACACTGTTGGCATTGAGCTACCGTCACTAGAACATCTTCACAGCACTCGCTGTGTGAGGAGGGCGAGGAACATCATAAAAGACATTACACGTCCTAGACACCATCTGTCTCAGCTCCTGCCATCAGACGGCTGCTTCAACGCAATCCACACTTGCACAAAGAGACTGAAAAACAGCTTCTTCCCAAAAGCTGCGGCACTAATGAACTCAGACCTCTCCTCAGTCCCACGAGACTGATATGCTGCCCCCATTGGGCACGTGCAGTATTTGCATATATTTACTCACGTCACTTTAAGCCACTTCAGATCTGTCCGCCCCACCTTCACTGCATTTTTGCTGATGATGTTTATGCGCCTCGTAAGTTGTATTTTATCTTTAGCAGTATTATATTTTAAACCTTATACTGCTTATATTTTGCACTTACATTGTTTGGACTCTGGACTCTTTACTGCTGATATTTTATATTTCCTATCTCTTTTATGGATGCACCATTTTGAGCTTGACACAACTGCAGTTCCGTTGTGCTTGCACAGACGATAAAGTTCCTGAATCTTGAATGACCCGTTAGAAAGCCATCCTGTTCCTAAGTTCATCCAGAGACTAGACACTCGATAGAAGAACGCTTCAGAGAGGAGGCTGTCGCCTCAACCTGACCAGGACTCCTGCCCGTTTTCCCCGTTTTCTTCGCCGGCAGCACTTCCCAGGTGTTGTTTCAGGGAACCCGAACAACGGCTAGTCCGTGATCGCTGTTGTTCTCGATGTAAAATCTGAATCTATCGTGTTCCTCATCCCCAGCAGTGATTGCTTGTCACAGCTAATGAGAGCCAAAGCAGATTTAACTGACGCATGGCAGCCATCTTCACCGGCACTAAGTCCTGTTCTCGTGTGTGTGTGTGTGTGTTGTACCATGAAGCTGAAGCCGTCTGGTGGGGACATCAGCTGGTTGGACAGATGCTGCAGGCACTGCGTGGCCTCTGCCACAGATTCTAAATCAACCTGCGTAGAGTGACCCCTGACCTTTTTACTTTTAGCAGGTTGGACCACAAACTGACCCTGGATCAGTGTACCCGTGCCAAAGAGGTCCACGTGCAAACCTCTTTCAGAGACTGAATGGGGTTTCAGGTATCAGTACAAAGTCAAATAATTTAATTGATGATCTTTACAAAACTCGCAGGAAAAAAACAAACACTAACATTTGCTGTTAACTGTTCCCGTTTGTTCCGTTCATGTTAATTGTTTATAGCCAGTTCTGACTTTTACTCCAGTTCGTGTTTTTTTTACACCAACACACAAACTCACCTCAATTTATCCTCAGGGCAATTTAAGATTTTAATTTCATATTACTTCATTTCCAGCTGCTCTTGTTTTTGACTCGCCTGCTGTAAATTTTAAATTGCTTTATTTCTTTTTTAAGGTTTTAATATGTTAGTATTTTTATCATTTGAATTTTATATCTTCCGCTTTTTTTAATCACCATTTTTTATCCGAGGTAACTTACTGTGTTTCTTGGCACCGATGACGTGTTCTCTTTTTCTTTTAGCTCTGCTATATTGTAAATGAGGTCCCTACCAGTGGCGGCTGGTGCTAACAAAAAAATTTGGGGGGGGGGGCACAATTTACCTTGGCGCGGCGCACCTGACGGCTGCTTTACTGTCCACGCAGTCACAGTTATTATGGCCAATGTAGCCTATAGATTTTATAACCCTGATCAAATCTATAGGCTACATTGGCCTCTTAATAACTGTATGGACGTTAAAGCAGCCGTCAGGTGCGCCGCGCCAAGGTAAATTGTGCCCCCCCCCAAAAAATGTTAGCACCAGCCGCCACTGGTCCCTACCTCAATATATTTCTGAGTCTAAATAAACCGAGGGATCTGATTTCGGTAAAGCACGGGGTCAACAGCTCTAAACTCTGCTGTTCGTGTGTGCGTGGTCTTTTTTGCTAGCTTGTGTTATTCTGTCACCTCCACCTCCAAGACCAGCAGGCGCTGCACACCACACACACACACACACGAAATACACAACAAACTTTTCACCTAATTCAATTTTCAGGCTCTGTCACAATCCCCCATACCAAAGCACTCAAACCCTGAAACCACCAAACAGACCGAATATCCAGCAAAGCTAATGAATGAATGAATAAACAGACTGTAGTGGTTATGGGGCTACATAATTCCCCTTATTGAGCTGGTAGGAACGTTAGTTTACAGCTGCTGTTTCCTCGGTTCGGGTTTACAGTGACACACTTCCGCTGCGCGGGTTTTTTTGTTGTTGTTGTAATGGTGGAAGGAATAAATGGTGCACGTTGTGTAGCCGAAAGAGAAAGTTGTCACGACTCCTGCTTGAGCTCCTCTACAACAGTGGTTCTCAACCTTTTCGAGGTCCAGCCACGTGCGGCGGAAGAGTCGTCTCTCTCTCCGCACTGACACGTTTCCTGGCCTGTTCGTATTTGACCAATTCACACAACCCGAGACGGTTTGTTTCCTGAGCAAAAAAAATAAAAAGAGCACTGCCTTCCCCCATGTTTGGCTGTGGCCTTCTGGGAGAGGGCCCATCTGCGTCCGACCGCAGACAAACAGGCTGAAAGGAAAAAGAAAACACGACACAACCTACAAGGCATCACCTCCGTATGGGATTCGGCTGACTTACGGAGTCCAGGCTACATTCAGCTGTCACCTATTTGTTGGGATCCTGTTTTTCATCTGGTTATGACGCTGCAGCCGGTTATTTTCTGGGGTGTGCTGCACCACAAGGCGACATCGCTAACCGCTCGGCTAAAGGGTCAGACCCTTTAGCTAGAGGCTAACGGGTCTGACCCTTTAGCTAGGGGCTAACGTGTCTTATTAGTAGTTTACAGTCGTCACCCTCCCCGGAAGCGCGAGGTGTTATTCCCGCACTCCGAAGAGACTTCTGAGGATCTGCACACTTCCGGATCCCACCGCTGCCACCAATGTAACCGGTTACTTTGTTGCCCGATGCGGGATTCGATACGGGGTGTGCTGCACCACAAGGCGACATCGCTAACCGCTCGGCTAAAGGGTCAGACCCGCTAGCTAGCTAGGGGCTAACGTGTCTTATTAGTAGTTTACATTAGTGTGTGTGTGTGTGTGTGATGTTAGTGTGTGTGTGTGTGTTAGTTAGTGCAGATAGCGGGACCGAAAACTAAAGCATTTATGATCGTTTGTACAAGCAGCTTATTACACCTATGGTTACGTTTTAGAGTTAAGCGACCTCTAGCGGTCATGCTGCCAATAGCAAGCTTAGTTACCCTACTAGATGGCGAAACGCGCTGACTACACATTCTATTGTTCTCATATTTCCAAACTATCTGACAATTTTGGTGAATATTTTCAAAATTATTTGACAGTTCGAAAAGTATCTGTGGCATATCTCCTGCTGCCAGCAGAGGCGCTAATTTAGGAAAGGCCCCTGTGGGTCGTATTAGAGGGTGTACGACCCATGGGTTGAAGGACTTGTGGACGTTTTAAATAATAAAGTGGGTACACACTCCCTTCCACATCTGCTACACACACAGCTTTATAAACAAGACAATGATGTCATGCCAGAGCGACCGGGGGGTGCGGTCGCTCCGGCTGTCGTCGGTTCTGCGCCGGGGGAGCGCAGTGGCTGATGGGACTGTGAAGGTTAGATTTAAAATTGTCTTTTAATGATGTGGCGCTCGTGTTGTGGCTATTCATGTGTTGTTGTTCTGGGGGTTCGACTCAGACCAAGTAGGAGGCCGTTTACCGACGAACTAACTGACTGTAGGACTGTGACTCCCACATAGCAACACCGCTGCGGGCCGGACCCGTCCCACACCCGACACTTCACCCGACCCACATACCGCGTGGAATGGTGGCACTTGGGCGGTCCGCTCCTGTTTGCCAGATCTGGGCCAGAACCAAGCCATAGTAATGCCGCATGTGCCACATATTTGACAAAGGTGGCCATATTTGTTCTGTGATATTTGGGCCATATTCACCATTTACCACACGGGCCACTTCAGGGTCACATCCAGATTACATGTCGCCCAGAGCGCCGCATCTTTGCCAAAAAAGGCCCACATCTGATTTGGCATATTTGGGCCATATGTGCTGTTATACATGTGGGCCACTTCAGGCCAGAAGAAGGCCACCAGTGCCGCATCACTGCCTGAAGTGGCCCACATCTGGATGCTGTCTGGGCTGGGACTGATGTCGCCACTTGGGACATTGGGGGAGGGGTGGGGTTGTTACGTCGTTGTCAGTTCTGGTCAGTTCTGGCCGGCGTGAATATTAGAGCACTTGCGGGGTCGTGCGGTGTACGGGGACACGGGCGTTGTGATTAAAAAGAGATCTCTGCTTCTCGACTCGTTCTTCTTCTACGCCAGCTCGCCCCGATACTTTAAGGTTTCGCTGGCAGACCCCGACTCAAAACATCTTCCCACGCGCCCGCAGAAGCAGTAACTCAAACGGACGTAAAGCAGCGAGGGCAGTTTGGACTTGGTCAGTTTACTTAATGGGGGACGACGTCCCCTCAAACTGACCTCTGGGATACATGTGGGGGAAAACAAAGTGTAGCAGCTCGTTAAACGGCGCCGTTAACAAACACGGTGGAGTCTCGCTTGAACAAAGATAAATTAATAAATCAGAGCAGAGGCCGGTCCTAATTGCGTGGTCTTAACGAGCTTTTATCATTTAATTGTGAGGCCGACCAACTCTTTCACGTTTGAACTCGCCGTGCGGAGGCCGGCGCCCCGGACGCTTCACTGAGTCAGTCCGGTCCTCATTAAACGGCACAGAAAAGACATCTGTGATCCCCGTTTCTGACTCGTCCCTGTTCACGTCCACAAACATCAGCCGGGAACGTCCCCGGCTCCACGGATAGAGAGGAAGAAAGTGCATATCTAATGCGTATTACCAGTAGGTCAGATTCTCGTGAATGTAGAACATCTCGTGTTGGCCTGCAGCTCGTGAAAATGTGGAGTCTATACGAGCGCCTTCAACCGGATTGGAGAACCGAACCGACGAGACGCCTACATTTTCTGTCCGACTGCATTTTTTTTCCAGTTAAAAATAAGGTTTAAATGCATAATATATATATATATATATATGGTATCGTTTTATGCATTTAAAGCTTATTTTTAAGGTATATAGTATATATATATATATATATGTAGTACCTCTCCCATATGTACTCATTTTATCCATCCTGTATCCGAACCGCTTATCCTGCTCTCAGGGTCGTGGGGATGCTGGAGTCTATCCCAGCAGTCATTGGGCGGCAGGCGGGGAGACACCCTGGACAGACCGCCAGGCCATCACACAAGCCTGACACACACACACACACACACACACACAAACACACTTAGGGGCAATTTAGTACGGCTGAGTCACCTGACCTACATGTCTTTGGGCTGTGGGAGGAACCCGGAGCCCCCGGAGGAAACCCACCCAGACAGGGGGAGAACATGTAAACTCCACACAGAGGACGACCCGGGACGACCCCCAAGGCTGGACTACCCCGGGGCTCGAACCCAGGACCTTCTTGCTGTGAGGTGCGCTAATTGACTCATTTCAACGTTTCAAAAACCATTAGTTATTTGTAATTTTCTGTTATTTAAAGTGTCAAAATGTCCCGTGGTGCCATGGCTGCTGTTTTGAAAGCTTCTCTGAATAAATCTATTCACATTTATTTTCTGCCACATTTGTCATGTTTTAAAGTGTTTTGTAGTGCTGTACGAGACTGCGCAGCATTCGTATTTATATTTCCATCTTAATGCACGAACAAACAAATGTCCATTTTATGAACCATCACATGGTGCCACCGTCAACAAACGACCACTTCAGATCTTTTATGTTGAAATCCATTCAGAGACAGGAAGTTGCATCACAAACCAGTTTGCCAAGGACCCATGGAAGCGGCAAGCAGGTTTGTAACTCTCAAATCTGGAGAAAAAAACAAATCTTTTTAGCAGCTTGTCTGCTCCGACCCCACAAAAACAACGAATGTGAAGTTATTTCTGCAAATATATATTCTGATCATCAATTTCATGGAGACCTTTTGTGGGAAGTTAGCGTGGTCTGTTTAGGTGGCCACTTCTGTGCCTGCAAATTTTGACTGAACTTGAAAATGATCATGTGGCGTGTTTTCCATGATGGATATACGGCCCAGCTTGGCAGATTTTGTGCTTTTATATTCAATTGATGATTTATATACATAAAGTACTTTATTATTATCATTATTCGGAATAGATTTTTATGCAATTTGAGTTATTTTTTCTGATATTTCAGAAACGGCTTATGTTTAATCTTCGTAAAATATGAGAAAAATGTGAAAAATAAATAAAATAATACAGAGCATGTAATTTCACTTTGGTAATGATGCATTTTATAGTAATTTATCGTCCATCCATCCATCCATTATCTGAACCGCTGATCCTGCTAAGAGGGTGGCGGGGATGCTGGAGCCTATCCCAGCAGTCATTGGGCGGCAGATGGAGAGACACCCTGGACAGGCCGCCGGGCCATCTCACACACACACACACACACACACACATTCAATACCTAGGGGCAATTCAGTTCGGCCGAGTCACCTGACCTACATGTCTTTGGACTGTGGGAGGAAACCGGAGCCCCCGGAGGAAACCCACGCAGACACGGGGAGAACATGCAAACTCCACACAGAGGACGACCCGGGACGACCCCCAAGGCTGGACTACCCCGGGGCTCAAACCCAGGACCTTTAATTTAATAATAACAATAATAATTAGTCATTTATCATCTATTTATTAATTTATTTAAGTATTTTTAGCTGTTTTAATCTATTTTACCAGATGCCACTGACAAGCAAAGTCAAAGCCGCTCGCCATAGACAGTATGTTAATTCTGACCCTGCAGAGTAGCTTGCCAGGAGAGAAAGGTAGTATGTTAAAAATGAAAACTATAAATAATGCAACATGACATACATATTGCTCTTGTGTGTTTTTCATTACCTGGAGGGAATGCATTTTTTTTTTTTTTTTTGCTAACATGTTCATTCGCTGTCGTCTATCCATAGCCCAACATAATGTGATGAGCTATGAACGGGCTGCCCGTGGGCGTGGTACGGGGCTGCCCATACTTTATATCTTGCAGACGGAGGGTCTGGCTCATGAATTATTAATAAAGTTCATCTTTGAAATAATCTATGCCATCTGGTTCTGTGTGTCTGTGTGTACAACCTCTGGTTTGACTGCGAGCGGGAGCAGCTGAAATTTCAATCGCGCGGGTTTATTACAATAAAATGGCACTATACGCCGTAGATTTGTGGCATGACACGACATCACATTACTGTTTCAGCCACCAGAGGGGTAAAGCCTCCATATGGAAAGTCAGGTGAGCTGCCAGAGAGAGAGAAAATGAAAGAGAGAGAGAAATGGAGGGCTGCATCCAGTGCTCACAGGGAAAGGAGGACGGCAAACGCTGCGTTAGACCCTACACCGACATCTATGGAGAACATTCCACCAGTTCTGGTTGATGTAGATGTGGCACAAGAGCAGCCACAAAAGCAGGTCAACGTGTGGTAGAACCCACGTCCTCCGCACCAGCGAGACATCAGAGAAGGAGTACGTCCTCTGCAAAGAAACGTCGCAAACGACTGAGAAGTGCAAACTGAAAAAGCAGGTCTTACATCTGAGGGGACGGCTAGCAGAGATGAGAAAACGAAATGATGAATTCAGAACGAGTGAGAAGACGTTAGTGGCAAAACAAAGAGTAGGCCTAACGGGAAAATCCGAGCGAAAGGGGCCGCGAGAAACTGTGAGCAGAGAGAAAGCAAGCTGGTATCAATTTTCTGTCCGGAGATGAAAAGTCGTCTTAGCTGGAACAAAGACACCACCACCAAAAATAAACAGAAAAGGCTAAGAAGAGTTCTGACAAAGCCCCTCACTGAGCTCCATGCACAGCATCACACACAGGTGGAACAGCATGTCTCCATGTCTTGCAGACAATCTGCCAGAAGACGGGCTTTTTATATCACAGGGCCGAAGACCAGGGATAGAGACACATGTGCATGTGTGGAACATGAGGATGTCTGGCTACTCGTTACCAACTCGCCAACAGAGGCCCGTTGAACACAAGCAGCATCTCAGAGTTAGTGAGTGTGACTGTGTGTGACCCGAAAAACAAAGCATGCATGGATCGTGTGTGTCCCGGGTGCTGCTTTGACGAAGTTGAATTTCCTGAGCGAGACTGTATTGAGGTTTGTTGGGAACAATGGGAGCGGGTAACGTCAACGAACGAAGAGAAAACCTTCGCAAATCTTTTAAAACAAACATACACGGGGACAATCCAGGCCGTAAAAGAGCTGTTCCACAAAAAGCTAGAAGCTTTGGCCATGCTACATCGGTTCAACTGGATCCACCAAACAGAGCAGTTTCACGACCTAAAACAAAACCTCGCTGAATCGGAAGCTGTTCTTCACATTGATTTTTCTGAAAATTATCCCTGCAAGATGAGCACACAGGAGAAGTTTGTCATTCTGGAGTCAGCCAAAAGCAGGCCACAACACACACTGCTGTCCTCTACACAGTCCAGGGCACCAAATCGTACACAACACCGTCAGACAGCCTCTGCCATGATGAGCTGGCAGTATGGGCACGACGGGGGCCCATACTGAGAGAGCTTCGGGCAACCTGCATACAGATTCTACATGTACCCAGCGATGGAGCCGTTACACAGTACAGGAACCAAGCAAACTTTTTACCTCTTCGATACTCTGCCTTTCCTTTCTGGGTCCAAGCATGTTACATGGAGCTATTCAGAAAAGTCCCATGGACAGGGTGCCCCGGGTGGCATGGGTGGTGCTGTGAAGACGGCTGCAGATGTCTACGTTAACTGAGGAGGTACAAGATGCTGGACAAAACATCAGGGTCAACTACTGCGCGCCATTGGGTAAGATAAGAGCGCATTCAGAAATATGATGAGCTTGGGGCGTCCGGATAGCACAGTGGTCTATTCCGTTGCCTATCAATGCAGGGATTGTTGGTTCAAATCCCCGTGTTACCTCCGGCTTGGTCGGGCGTCCCTACAGACACAACTGGCCGTGTCTGTGGGCGGGAAGCCGGATGTGGGTATGTGTCCTGGTCGCTGCACTAGCGCCTCCTCTGGTCGGTTGGGGCACCTGTTCAGGAGGGAGGGGGAAATGGGGGGAATAGCGGGATCTCCCCACGTGCTACGTCCCCCCCTGGTGAAACTCCTCACTGTCAGGTGAAAAGGAGCGGCTGGTGACTCCACATGTATGGCAGGAGGCATGTGGTAGTCTGTAGCCCTCCCCTGGATCAGCAGAGGGGGTGGAGCAGCGACCGGGACGGCTCGGAAGAGTGGGGTAATTGGCTGGGTACAATTGGGGAGAAAAAGGGGGGGGGAGGAAATATGACGAGCTTGCTATTCCAGACAAACTGACGGCTGTGAGCGGCACCTTAAAGACACACCAGGTTTTCTCTTCACAAGACATGCCCAGATTACCAGCCAGCAGAAGTAGACCTGCGGGACACCATGAGCCACACTGAGGATTCCTCAAGTTCCTGAGCCACTAAGGGAACAAGTTAGTCTTCAAGACTTGAGTGGCAAGTTTACGATTGTAACCTATGATGAGCTTCCACATGTAGGCCAGGTCCTTGAGGTTGTGGGAGAGGACGTTGAGGTTAGCTCCATGCGGCAGTTGGGTAACTTATTCATGTGGCCACAAACTGCAGAGCTCATGTCCTACTATAAGAAAGATGTTCATGCGGTAATCTCAGGACTCGAGCCAGCAACCTCACGCTGCTCTACGTTTTTTGTTCCCCCCCCCAATTGTATCTGGCCAGTTACTCCACTCTTCCGTACCGTCCCGATCGCTGCTCCACCCCCTCTGCCGATCCGGGGAGGGCTGCAGACTACCGCACGCCTCCTTCGATACATGTGGAGTCACCAGCCGCTTCTTTTCACCTGACAGTGAGGAGTTTCACCGGGGGGGACGTAGCGCGTGGGAGGACCACGCTATTCCCCGCAGTTCCCCCTCCCCCGCGAACAGGCGCCCCGACCTACCAAAGGATCCGGCTTCCCACCGGCAGACACGACCAACTGGTTGTCAAGTTAAATGAAATGTCCGTTCACAGAAAGGCCATGAATGTGTACTTCTGACACTGGTCTGTGATGAGGCATGACTACGTGATGACCCACTCCCCTCAGTTGAATCTCTACACACTAACCGGACTGCAACGCGAGCAAAGATCACCTCCGACCCCTCACCTCCTGCTCATCACCTCTTCCAGCTCCTTCCCTCAGGGAGGCGCTACAGGTCACAGTCCACTACGACTAGACGCTTAACAGACAGTTTCCCCCCTAGCCATCAGGACCCTGAGTCCCTCCCTACAGTCCCCTCCTCACACTCCACTGGCATAAACACCACCATTTAACCTAACTGTTGTGCGTGATAGGTTTGTTTCTGTTATTGTGCGACTGTGTTGTTTGTGATAACACGTGGGCGCTGCAGAGTCTAATGTGTACCAAAAACAAATTCCACCGGCCTTGGCCGTGTGGCTCATGAAACAATCTCATCTAAAGAAATTAGATCAAACATGGTCCTGATCAAAACGATAATCAAAAGTGATTTATTGTTATCAAGTTAAAATGAAATGTTTGTTCAAAACAAACCGTGACTGTGTGCTGAACTTCTGTACGTGACGAGACTTTTCTAAAAAAAAAGATCGTCTGAAACGTTTGCGTTCATGAACATCCTGTGACATTTTAATAAAATCCGTTGTTTTGTGCGGAGTTTATTGTTTATTTATCTATTGAAATGGATTTTTAATGACGTGTCATTTGGAGCGACCACTTGCCCAGTAACAGCTGTAACTATTAAATTCAAAATAAATGTTTAGTTTCCGCGGCTGTGACATTCACCGCTGACACAGCGGCCGAGGTGAACGGCTTTTTCTCCCTCGTTTCTATCAGTTTTGTGCAGCTTACAGGACAAATAAGCTGCGCTTGAGAAGGCGACTGTGACGTCACAGAACAGAAGCATGACATCATTACTCACAGAAACTCAGAAATGTAAGCACTTCGCTCCGACACGCTCCGCATTACTGAGACTCGTTAAGGAAACGAGTCAATGTCAAGACACGTCATGGTCCCACCACGGGACCGCTCTGTTTTGTTTGTTTGGCAGGAATTTCCCCTTTTCCTCCCCAGTTGTACGCGGCCAATTACCCCACTCTTCGGAGCTGCTCCACCCCCTCTGCCAGGCCGGGGAGGGCTGCAGACTACCACATGCCTCCTCCCATACATGTGGAGTCGCCAGCCGCTTCTTTTCACCCGGCAGTGAGGAGTTTCACCAGGGGGACGAAGCGCGTGGGAGGATCCCGCTATCCCCCCCCCGAACAAGTGCCCTGACCAACCAGAGGAGGCGCTAGTGCAGCGACCAGGACACGTACCCACATCCGGCTTCCCACCCGCAGACACAGCCAGTTGTGTCTGTGGGGAGGCACGACCAAGCCGGAGGTAACATGGGGATTCGAACTGGCGAGCCCCCACACGTGACCTTTTTTAAGGCCTCGGCCGATTCACCTGGACGGAAAAACACGAAAATCACTTAGAAACGTTAACACGAACTTATGTGTACACAACACTCTTCATGTTTGAACAAACCAATAGATGTTCTTGTTTTTTTATGTATTTTAAAATCGGCCTGTTGTAAATCCCTACACGTCACGGTACCTCCTACGTGGTCACTAGCTTCGGGCAGTGGAATGACCCGGCGGTTAGCGAGGCCGCGGCGAAGCTATTGAAGCTCCCCGGACGGAGAAACTTCACCCACTGACACCTCAGCGGGGGGGCGCCACACTGTCTGGCTGAGCCCTTGTGAACACAACAAGGGGGCGAAAGCAAAATTATTAAAGCACGGCGGCACAGTGGTTAACACTGTTCCTCACAGCAAGAAGGTCCCGGGTTCGAACCCCAGGCCGTCCCAGGTCCTGCATGTTCTCCCCGTGTCTGCGTGGGGTTCCTCCGGGTGCTCCGGTTTCCTCCCAGCATCAAAAAGACATGCATGTTAGGGTTAATACTCCTGCCTGTGCCCCTGAGCAAGGCAGTGGAAAGAAGAACTGGAGTTGGTCCCCGGGCGCTGCAGCTGCCCGCCGCTCCTGTACAAGAGGATGGGTTACATGCAGAGGACACATTTCCCCATGGGGATTAATTAAGTATATCTTAATCTTAATCCATCCATTATCCAAACCACCCGTCCTGCTCTCAGGGTCGCGGGGTGCTGGAGCCTATCCCAGCAGTCATTGGGCGGCAGGCGGGGAGACACCCTGGACAGGCCGCCAGACCATCACAGGGCCACACACACACACACACACACACACACACACACACACACACGGACGGACATTTTGCACAGCCGATTCACCTGATCTACATGTCTTTGGACTGTGGGAGGAAACCGGAGCACCCGGATGACGACCCGCGACGACCCCTAAGGTTGGACTAGCCCGGGGCTCGAACCCAGGACCTTCTAGCTGTGAGGCGACTGCGCTAACCACTGCACCACCGTGCCGCCCCTTAATCTTAATATTGGTTTTCCCCCTTTTCTCCACAACTGTACTTGGCCAATCACCCCACTCTTCCGAGCCGTCCCGGTCTCTGCTCCTCCCCCCTCTGGTGATCCGGGGAGGGCTGCAGACTACCACATGCCTCCTCCCATACATGTGGAGTCACCAGCCGCTTCTTTTCACCTGACAGTGAGGAGTTTCACCAGGGGGGCGTAGCGCGTGGAAGGATCACGCTATTCACCCCAGTTCCCCCTCCCCCCCGAACAGGTGCCCCGACCGACCAGAGGAGGCGCTAGTGCAGCGACCAGGACACACACCCACCTGCAGACACGGCCAGTTGTGTCTGTAGGGACGCCCGACCAAGCCCGATCCATGTGTTGGTAGACCGCTACGCTACCCGGACACCCTTAATTTTAGCATCAACTCAAAATAACCGGGGAAACGTCCAGTTTGAGATAAATCAGTGTTTGCGTTTGGTTTTTCACCACACACTCTGCCCCCAGTTGAAGGAACGGGGGGTGACGGGGAGTCGCCCCGCCGCGTCAGACCACACGAGGGCTTTCAGACCCCTCTCGAAACAGCTTACTATCGTCACGGCTTACCCCCGTTCCCGGTTTTATTGGTTCTGATATTTTACCGTCATCGTTCCTTTTGTTTTACGTTAGCGCTGTTATTGTGTCCCTCCTTCCTCTTCCTCTTCCTCCCCCCCTCTCATTACGCCTCTTGTTCTCTAAAGCGCTTGGGTTCACATTTGCTCCGCGTGTAAAGCGCCGTACGGACAAATTGGACGGGACTCGGCTGTTCAGAGACGGCGCTCTTCCATTAAAAGGGGGACGATAACAACTGCGCCATCATGGAATTCATCTCCGTTTAATTTAATCTCCCCTATTGAACGCAAAGGGGGAATGTGTGCAATTAAAACCTGCCATCTGCAGCGCGCCCGCCGCTCCTGAAGGGTGCAGCGGGTGTAGGGATTAATCACCACATAAAACGGCGAAGATGAGGCCTGACAGCTCTTCCTGCCTGACACGACTTCCAGCGGCTAATTCCCCATCCGCGTGCCCCCCCCCCCCCCCCGCGTCCCCCGCGGCCGCTCAGAGGGCCGCGACGGAGCCTCCGCCCGCCGCGGCCCCGCGGGCGGGACATGACGGATGCCCTCCTGCGGACGCATCAGCGCAGGGTGACGTGCGGCCGCTCGTGTCGTGTAAAGGGATAAATGGGTGTCAGGCGGAAGGGGGCTGTGGATGACGGAGGTTCATGAGGCCCCAGACATCAGCCGGTGGCGTCTGAGGGAGCAGCTACGGCGCCTCTCCGCTCAGCCTCCACCACCGCTCCTGCACACTTCCTGCTTCTCCTCTCTCTCTCTCTCTCTCTCTCCTACCCAGGTCATCACAACATTTTCATGCAACAACACAGAGTCTATCTGCAAGTGTGTGTGTGTGTGTGTGTGTGTGAGTGTGTGAGAGAGAGAGAGAGAGAGAGAGAGAGAGAGAGAGAGAGAGAGAGAGAGAGAGAGAGAGAGAGTGAGAGAGAGAGAGAGAGAGAGAGAGAGAGAGAGATTCACTGGTGTTCGCCCCCCAGTGCCACATTTGCCTTACAAATGCACATTGGTTGAGTCATGGTCCATCCAGATGCACAACATAGGGGGTAAAAGGTGCTGTTGATATGTGTGTGTGTGTGTGTGTGTGTGTGTGTGTGTGTGCATGCAACGTATGTGTACGTGTGTGCATGTGTGTGTGTATACCAGAAAGACAAACTCTCGAAATTATTGTCACCAGACTGACAGAGGAGCTCCACCTTTCCCCACCTTTCCAATTTTTCCTTGTGCAGTCTGGCACACACACACACACACACACACATTATAAGGTACATATACTGTACAAATACATCAAATACATGTAGAACATCAGTATGTTAGGGGGCGGGCATACACACACACACACACACACACACACGTATGAATGTACACCTGTATATATTTATATAGCAGTCAGTGAAGGATGCCACCTGCACACACACACACACACATATATATCCACCTACACAATCGATAAGTAGACACAAACAGACATGCACATGCAGTGTGGTTGCTGGGTGTCGTGTCGGTGCTGCAGGACGCGTGCGCGGTGCAGCGGTGTTTAAACCATCAACAACCTCGTCAGCCACAGTGGCGGCGGCACGCTGACGCTCTCCAAAACACAACCTGCGGGGGGGGTAAACCTGCGGGGGGGGGTAAACCTGCGGGGGGGGGGGTAAACGTGTGTGAGGCACCGCTCCGCATCAACACCACGTCACACCGGCACATCCCTGAAAGCCGTCAAGGGGCAGAATCCATTTCACCACCAAACACGAGACAGGTGCTCGAATTTGTCTCGGAGGAACGCGTCGAAAATGTACAGTTCATACTGACACGCATGGTGACGGAGAAGCAAGACTCCGTCACGTGTTCGGTCCCGAGGGGACACAGAGAGACTCATGTACGCGTCCACGGAAGCAACCCCGATAGCGTCCGGATGTGGGCCACGTCAGGCGGTGATGCGGCACCGGCGGCCTTCTTCTGGCCCTGACAAACTGGACGTGAGCCTGAAGTGGCCCACATGTATAACAGCAAATATGGCCCCAAATGTGCCAAATCACATGTGGGCCTTTTTAGGAACATCGTCGTGTCG
>JAJHIY020000924.1:5000-10000 GCA_022114975.2 Lampris megalopsis
AGTGATAGAGAGAGACACAGCTAGATAGAGATAGAGTGATAGAGAGAGAGCGATAGAGAGAGCGAGAGATAGCGATAGAGACAGTGATAGAGAGAGATAGAACGTCAGAGAGAGAGAGAGCGCGATAGAGAGATAGAGTGATAGAAAGACAGAGACAGAGCGAGAGAGAACGATAGAGAGTAGAGTGATAGAGAGAGACAGAGCTAGATAGAGATAGAGTGATAGAGTGATAGAGAGACAGGGCGATAGAGAGACAGAGACAGAGAGAGATAGAGTAATAGAGAGAGCGAGAGATAGCGATAGAGGGAGAGAACGATAGAGAGAGATAGAACGACAGAGATAGAGAAAGAAATATAGCGAGAGAGAGCTAGAGTGATCGATAGAGAGAGAGAGATAGAACGATAGAGAGACAGAGTGACAGAGAGACAGAGAGAGATAGAGTGATAGAGAGAGCGAGAGATAGCGATAGAGGGAGAGAACGATAGAGAGCGGTAGAACGACAGAGATAGAGAAAGAAATATAGCGAGAGAGAGCTAGAGTGATCGATAGAGTGATCTTTCCTCCTTGGTACCTTGAAGCAGTTCATCTTCAAAGTCAAGGCCAACTCACATCCCTGTCTCACTCCCCCGGCCCAAGTCTCTCTTTCTTTCTTTTTCCAGTATTTCGTCTCTCTTGTTTGTCCTCCTCTAAATATCTCCATCTCTCCCTACAACCCCCGGGGTTCGAACTCAGGACCGTCTTGCTGTGAGGCGACAGTGCTAACCACTGGGCCACCGTGCCGCTTAGTAGCAATAGATATTAGTAAAATTCGTCATCAAAATGCTGCAAGATGCTGTGAAAACGTTCGTCTACTGTACAGTGTAACTCTGTTGGCTCTGCGAGGCTTCAGAATCACAATCAGAATCGGAATCGGAATCAGAATCAGATCAAAGAAGGTTGAATCAGTACATCTGGATACAATGTTTATTGGCAGATACGTTTTATCACTCAGCTAAGTGACGTCGTCAGTCTCAACTGACTGCAACTAAGTGACGTCGTCAGTCTCAACTGACTGCAGGCATCCCCACCTTTATAAACGATAGGTTGTCTGCATATGACGTCACGAAGTACAGATGGAGAGCAGGAAGTGATTTTCTACATAGGAAGCACCGTCACAAACTTTCGAAATGCCCTTGTTTGGCGTCATCAACTGAGAAACCACAAGGAGTTGTTATAGAGTACCAAAAGTTGTTGTTCATGAGGGGGAGGGGGTGCAAGAAATTCACCGAAAACGCCGGAAAAAATGGCTTGCGAACCGCCGTCTGCGGCCGGGAGGAGCGGAGTCGGATAACGGGCGTGTGTGCAGTGACCACACGCCCAAAATAATCACTCTTCATAACATAAAGATCATGTCCAACATGTCTTACTTCCTGTTTATAGCTTTCTCTCATAATGTCGTCTCAACTAGCACAGTTCGGGCTAAACGAGCTCCGTCT
This sequence comes from Lampris megalopsis, assembly GCA_022114975.2. Lineage (NCBI taxonomy): Eukaryota > Metazoa > Chordata > Actinopteri > Lampriformes > Lampridae > Lampris > Lampris megalopsis. The sequence goes on from JAJHIY020000924.1 coordinate 6,476, forward strand.
CGTCCATTCTGCTTTTCACTTCCTGCCCTCCATCTGACTCCCGCGCGTCATCAGAACCACGTGACTGCAAACAAGCATAACGACCCAAACCAACGACCAGTTTCATATGCAAATGTGGGTGTGACCGTTAACTAGAGCTCCAGAGGCCATGTGTACTATTCACAGAGGATTAGGGATTGTTAAAAGGGAACGGCCACCCATGAACCGAGGGGGGCGGGGCTGAGTACATCTGTTTCACGAAGTCGGCGAAACTCCTCACTGTCCGGTGAAAAGAAGCGGCTGGCGAATCCACGCGTATCGGACGAGACATGTGGTAGTCTGCAGCCCTCCCCGGATCGGCAGAGGGGCAGGAGCGGAGATCGAGAGGGGTAATTGGCCAGATGCAATTGGGGAGAGAAAAATGGGAGGGGGGGGCGGATTCTGTAGGAATTTGTTGGTTTGTAAATGTGTTTGCTTGCATTGTGCCTCTGAAGCCTTTTAATGCACCCAGCTTCAGACGGGTCCATGTTGTCAGACGTTGTCTCGATGCCTTGTGTAACTGAGACGCCGTGAAACGCACTAACGTAGCGCGCCGCCATCTGGACACGCCGCTCAGGTACATTTTTAAAATCAATGGCACGAAAGTGGGTGAATGTGAATGTCTCTGGAGGGGAGGCGGGTCGTGATCCAGTGAAATGTAAAGAGTAAAGAGACATACCAGACTCCCGCGTCTGCAGAAGGAAATTGATTTGTGACTAAAATAGACAGTAAAGCAAAGAGGAAAGAGGCGGGAGTTGCATTGGTGTCTCCTCTCTGCTCCTCTTTGCTGTCCCTCTCCTATTCATCCCCTCTCATTTTCTTTTCTGTTGCCTTCCTACCGTCTCTCATCTGTCTCCCCCTCTCTCCTTTACTCCACCCTCCCTTGCTCCCTCGTTTCTTCACTCCTCGTTTCACCGCCCCGTTCCTCTGTTCTCTTCTCCTCCCCATCTGCTGCTCTCGTCTCTCGCTTTCTCTCTTCTCCTTCTCTTGCACGCGCCTCTCCGCCTTCCCTCCCTCTCTTCTCACACAACACCTCTTCGCACGGCCTGTCTTCTTTCTCCCCCCCGCTCCCGCCTTTTCTCCTCGCACCTCATCTCTCTCTCTCTCTCTCTCTCTCTCTCTCTCTCTCTCTCTCTCTCTCTCTCTCTCTCTCTCTCTCTCTCTCTGCTTCCTCATTCTCTCCTAATTCAATTCACAGCAATTCGATTCAGCTCAGCTAAACTCAGCTCAATTCAGTTCAGCTCAATTCAGTTCGGCTCAATTCAGTTCAGCTCAGTTCAGTTCAGCTCAGCGAAGTTCAATCCAGTTCAGCTCAGCTCAGTTCAGTTCAGCTCAGCGAAGTTCAGTTCAATTCAGTTCGGCTCAGCTCAGCGAAGTTCAATTCAGTTCAGCTCAGTTCAGTTCAGTTCAGTTCATTTCAGTTCAATTCAGTTCAGTTCAGCTCAGCTCGGCGAAGTTCAGTTCAGTTCAGTTCATCCAGCCATCCAGCCATCCATTATCCAAGCCGCTCATCCTAATTAGGGTCGCAGGGATGCTGAAGCCTATCCCTGCAGGCATTGGGCGGCAGGCGGGGAGCAGTTCAGCTCAGTTCAATTCAGTTCAGGTCAAGTCAGTTCAACAGATTTCAGTTCAGTTTAGTTCAGTGAGAGGTTTGAAAGACATTACCAACTAGAGGAGACCGCCCCCCACACTGCAGGGAACCATCAACCGTATGACGAACTATAAGGGTTTTACTTCAGGTATGAAAAGCAAACTTTTACATCCCTCACCATCTCTGGCCACAACCCACAACCAACTGCACTCCCTGCCAACCACTCTCCCCTCCCCACCGAACCCCCACCCGCACTCAGGATCTGTGTTGAGGACGTGCGTCAGCTCTTCCAGACACATAAGACCGGGAAGGCAGCGGACCCGGATGGTGTGTCACCCTCCTGACTAAAAGTCTGTGCCAACCAGCTGGCCCCCATTTTCACACTGATCTTCAACAGATCACTGGAGCTATGTGAAGTCCCCTCTTGCTTTAGGAGCTCTACTATCATCCTGGTCCCCAAGAAACCCCGTATCACAGGTTAAATAACTACAGGCCCATTGTCCTAACTTCTGTTGTCATGAAATCCCTCAAGAGTGTTGGCCCGTCTGAAGGAAATCACAGGCCCCCTGCTCGACACCCTGCAGTTTGCCTACTGAGCAAACAGGTCAGTGGAGGATGCAGTCAACATGGGATTGCACTACATCCTCCAACACCTCCACTCACCAGGGACATACTCAAGGGTCCTCTTCGTGGACTTCCAACACCATCGCTCCACTCCAAACTCAACTGGGTCACTGTACAAACCCCCATCTGCCAGTGGACTAAAAACCTCCTGACAGACAGGAGGCAGCTGGTGAGGCTGGGGGAAATCACATCCAGCACCCAGACAATCAGCACTGGCGCCCCGCAGGGATGTGTACTCTCCCCTCTACTCTTCTCCCTCTACTCTCCTCTCCTCTACTCAGTTATCCTCTTTCAACGTCGTATTCTGCAAATTGTGTAAACACAACATCCATTGCACGTTGTCCGCCTTGGGGGAGAGAGATTCCTCCTCTGTTGCTCTCTCTGAGCTTTCTTCTCTTTTTTCTCCCTATTATAGGGTGTGGTTTTTATTTTTAGGGAGTTGTTCCTTATCCTATGCGAGGGTGTAAGGACGGGAAGTTGTGTTGCTGTAAATCCCCCTGAAGCAAATCTCTAATTGGTGATACTGGGCTGTACAAATAACATTGACTTGACTTATAATAAACCCTGGATTAATAACGCAACGACTGCTACGGTCGAAGCCGCCATGACGCCATCTTGGTATTCCTTAAAAAGTGGATTGCGGGGCGTCCGCGTAGCGTGGCAAGTCTATTCTGTTGCCTACCAACACGGGGATCGCATGTTCAAATCCCGGCTTGGTCGGGCGTCCCTACAGACACAATTGGCCGTGTCTGCGGGTGGGAAGCCGGATGTGGGTATGTGTCCTGGTCGTTGCACTAGCGCCTCCTCTGGGTGGTCGGGGCGCCTGTTCGGGGGAGGAGGGAACTGGCGTGATCCTCCCTCGCGCTACGTCCCCCTGGTGAAACTCCTCACTGTCAGGGGAAAAGACGACTCCACGTGTATGGGAGGAGGCATGTGGTAGTCTGCAGCCCTCCCCGGATCAGCAGAGGGGGGTGGAGCAGCGACGGGGACGGAAGAGTGGGGTAATTGGTCAAGTATAATGGGGGAGGAAAGCGGGGTCTGATGGGGCCTGTCACTCTAACTCCATGCCTAGCATATGGTTGCAAGACTGAGTTTAAGAAGTGATGCATTAAAATGATAGGTGATGGCAATGTTAGAAAAACAGTAATGTCACATCTGGAGACCAGTATGAAGAGGCTTGAGGTCAAATGCCTTTTGTACTGTGAGAATAAGGATTTGTTTTTTGGGAAAAGGCGAAAAAAATTCGGGGGTCTTGCTTTTTTTCAAATGTGTTCCTTCTCTCTCTCTCTCGC
>JAJHIY020000924.1:12500-21413 GCA_022114975.2 Lampris megalopsis
ACACACACACACACTTCCAGACGCACATTCAATACAAACACACACACACACACACACATATATAGACATTTACAGAAAAACACATACAGTACACACACAGACACACACACAGACACACACACACACACACACACACACACACACACACACACATCTTATGATGGTCGATAACCCTTCCATACCTCCATTTAGAGCCCTGCCCAGGCCTCTTAGTGGTGGGATGGCTGCTGGACGGCTGCTGGACGGCTGCTAGATGGCTGCTGGATGGCTGCTGGACGGCTGCTAGATGGCTGCTGGACGGCTGCTGGATGGCTGCTAGATGGCTGCTGGATGGCTGCTGGATGGCTGCTGGATGGCTGCTGGACGGCTGCTGGATGGCTGCTGGATGGCTGCTGGATGGCTGCTAGATGGCTGCTGGACGGCTGCAGGATGGCTGCTGGACGACTGCTAGATGGCTGCTAGATGGCTGCTGGACGGCTGCTAGATGGCTGCTAGATGGCTGCTGGACGGCTGCAGGATGGCTGCTGGACGACTGCTAGATGGCTGCTAGATGGCTGCTGGACGGCTGCTGGACGGCTGCTGGATGGCTGCTAGATGGCTGCTGGATGGCTGCTAGACGGCTGCTGGACGGCTGCTGGATGGCTGCTGGACGGCTGCTGGACGGCTGCTAGATGGCTGCTGGATGGCTGCTGGACGGCTGCTGGGTGGCTGCTGGGTGGCTGCTGGATGGCTGCTGTACGGCTGCTGGGTGGCTGCATGGATGGCTGCTGGGCGGCTGCTGGACGGCTGCTGGATGGCTGCTGGACAGCTGCTGGACGGCTGCTGGGTGGCTGCTGGATGGCTGCTGGACGGCTGCTGGACGGCTGCTGGACGGCTGCTGGACGACTGCTAGAAGGCTGCTAGATGGCTGCTGGGTGGCTGCTGACAGTGAGCAGCATTGATGCGGTCACTTAGTCCAGTACCCCACGTGTGGCTGCTGGGTGGCTGCTGGACGGCTGCTGGATGGCTGCTGGGTGGCTGCTGGGCGGCTGCTGGGTGGCTGCTGGACGGCTGCTGGATGGCTGCTGGACGGCTGCTGGGCGGCTGCTGGATGGCTGCTGGGTGGCTGCTGGATGGCTGCTGGACGGCTGCTGGATGGCTGCTGGGTGGCTGCTGGGCGGCTGCTGGATGGCTGCTGGACGGCTGCTGGGCGGCTGCTGGGCGGCTGCTGGGCGGCTGCTGGGTGGCTGCTGGGCGGCTGCTGGATGGCTGCTGGACGGCTGCTGGGCGGCTGCTGGGCGGCTGCTGGGTGGCTGCTGGATGGCTGCTGGACGGCTGCTGGATGGCTGCTGGGTGGCTGCTGGGCGGCTGCTGGATGGCTGCTGGACGGCTGCTGGGCGGCTGCTGGATGGCTGCTGGACGGCTGCTGGACGGCTGCTGGACGGCTGCTGGATGGCTGCTGGATGGCTGCTGGGCGGCTGCTGGGTGGCTGCTGGGCGGCTGCTGGACGGCTGCTGGGCGGCTGCTGGACGGCTGCTGGATGGCTGCTGGACGGCTGCTGGACGGCTGCTGGACGGCTGCTGGACGGCTGATGGACGGCTGCTGGACGGCTGCTGGGCGGCTGCTGGACGGCTGCTGGACGGCTGCTGGGCGGCTGCTGGATGGCTGCTGGGCGGCTGCTGACAGTGAGCAGCATTGATGTGGTCACTTAGTCCAGTATCCCACGTGTGTGTGGTCAGTGCTGTGCATTATGCAGCACATGAGGTCAGCGTGTGTTGAACTGTGCTGGTCTCCACATAACCACAACTTGTAAAGACATTATCTGCTGCCCACACAAAACACTTTAGTGCTAAACGATTTAAAGAGACACTTGAGTAGAAACACACACACACACACACACACACACACACACACACACACACACACACACACACACACACACACACACACACACACACACGCACACACAGCTCTTAACCACCCGGTAAGGAGCCATTATGTGTAACCACAGAGAACACAGGGCTGAAGCTGAGGGATCACACTCACACAGTCTGAGAGCCATTATCTGTTCACACACAGCACTGCACTTACCCTCATGCCTCACACTTAACCACTGTTCCTAGTGCTCATCACCACACACACACACACACACACACACACACACACACACACACACACACACACACTCACACACACACACACACTCACATTCCCTGTGTTGGCTCATTGCTGGACAATGAGTTTGCATGAATATGTGTCTGTGATTTTGTGTAGAGGTGTGTGTGTGTGTGTGTCTGTCTGGGGGGGGAGTGGTGGGGGTTATGTTTATGTGTGTGTGTGTGTGCACATGTGCATGTGGGGAAGGGGGTTTATGTGTGTGTGTATGAGTGTGTGTTTGCGCACTTGTGCATGTGTGGAAGAGGGTTTATGTTTGCGTGTGTGTGTGTGTGTGTGTGTGTGTGCGCACACCAGGTGACGTTTGCTATGTGTGTGGATATTTGTGTGTACAGGTAATATGACACTTTAATGAAAGGAAGAGACAGACCAGGGTGAAAGAGAGAGAGAGAGATCTATTGAGTGAATCAGAGAAAGAAATGCAGAGTTTACAGTACACACACACGTACACACACACACACACACGCACGCACACACGCACACACACACGAATACTCATGTGCAGCATACTCACACAGACACACACATCAATACTGTCAAACCACAAAGTCACGTCAGACACAGGACGACGGTCAGACCGTGTTACAGACGGAAAAATGAGAGAAAAAAGAAAGAGAGAGATGAACATGAGAGAGAAAGAAAGAGGGGATAAACATGAGAGGAAAAAAGAAAGAGAGGGATAAACATGAGAGGAAAAAAGAAAGAGAGAGATGAACATGAGAGAGAAAGAAAGAGGGGATAAACATGAGAGGAAAAAAGAAAGAGAGGGGGATTAAAATGAGACAAAAAACAAAGAGAGGGGATGAACATGAGAGAAAAAAGAAAGAGAGGGATGAACATGAGAGAGAAAATAAAGAGAGAGGGACAAAATGAGAGGAAAAAGAAAGAGAGGGGGATGAACATGAGAGGAAAAAGAAAGAGAGAGGGACAAAATGAGAGGAAAAAGAAAGAGAGAGGGACAAAATGAGAGGAAAAAGAAAGAGAGAGGGACAAAATGAGAGAAAAAAGAAAGAGAGGGGATAAACATGAGAGAAAAAGAGAGAGAGAGGGACGAACATGAGAGAAAAAAGAAAGAGGGGGACAAAATGAGAGAAAAAAGAAAGAGAGGGATTAAAATGAGAGAAAAGAAAGAGAGGGATGAACATGAGAGAAAAAGAAAGAGAGGGGGACAAAATGAGAGAAAAAAGAAAGAGAGAGGGACAAAATGAGAGAAAAAAGAAAGAGAGAGGGATGAACATGAGAGGAAAAAGAAAGAGAGAGGGATGAACATGAGAGGAAAAAAAAAGAGAGAGGGATGAACATGAGAGAAAAAAGAAAGAGGGGATAAACATGAGAGGAAAAAGAAAGAGGGGATAAACATGAGAGGAAAAAGAAAGAGAGGGGGACAAAATGAGAGAGAAAAGAAAGAGAGGGATAAACATGAGAGAAAAAAGAAAGAGGGGGACAAAATGAGAGAAAAAAGAAAGAGAGGGATGAACATGAGAGAAAAAAGAAAGAGAGGGATAAACATGAGAGGAAAAAAGAAAGAAAGGGGGACAAAATGAGAAAAAAGAAAGAGAGGGATGAACATGAGAGGAAAAAGAAAGAGAGAGGGATAAGATGAGGGGGGGGAGAAAGAGAGGGGATAAAACAGGAAGTGATACACAGAGGAAGACATGGTAGACAGAGGAAAGGTGAAGGAGGGAGGGATGAATAGAACAGACGGAGAGACACTAAGACGAGGTTGAAGGACAGTAGATGAGGGAATGGGGGAAGGAGGGATGGAGGGATGGAGAGTGACTGAATGAAACAACACCTCAGAAGGATGAAGAGAAAGAAGGAATAGACAGGGAAGCAGGGAGTTTATTTACAATCTCCAAAGATCTGTTCAGTTGGGGTCCCGTTTGGATGCCCCAGTGATGAGAACTAATCCTAAAAGATTTTCAGAATCTTCAATAGAAGACATATGCACAGAGAAAAGAGATGGAGAGAGAGCAAGAGAGAGAGAGAGAGAGAGATGGAGAGAGCAAGAGAGAGAGAGAACTGAATTTAAAAAAACCTTTATTTCTATCATGTTTTTCCGTTATCAAAAAATGACAACAAAACAAATACATTCAAAAACCCAAAACACAGATACCAAAGAAAGAGTCTCGGATATGCTGAAGCCTGTGATGGACTGGCGGCCCCGTGACTCTAAGAGCAGGACAAGCGGTTTGGACAATGGATGGATGGATGGATTCTGAACCCTAGGCGGCGCGGTGGCGCGGTGGTTAGCGTGGTCACCTCACAGCAAAAAGGCCCTGGGTTCGATCCCCGGCTTGTCCAACCTTGAGGAGTCGTCCTCTGTGTGGAGGTTTCATGTTCTCCCCATGTCTGCGTGGGTTTCCTCTACGTCACAATACGTACGTGTCAGAGGACACGTTTTTGCGAGACCGAAATACGTGTATATGGACACGTATTAGTTGCCACTGGGGCCGCAATCCCGTCGTCTGGCCACTGGGGGCGAAAGAAACAGGGCGGACAGCGTCATGGTGGCAGCAGTCCTGCAGCCAACATAGTAGATGAATGCGGGAGGTGCGGCAAGACGCAGCACACCGATGAGCGGAAGTGTCCTGCAATGAACAGGAAGTGCAACAAGTGTCATAAAAAGGGACACTGGGAGCGTGTATGTCACTCTAAAGCGGTGAGAGACGTCACTGAAGAGGTTAAACAGCTGTACTTTCTGGGAGAAGTTGGCAAAGACAGCAGTCAGGAACATTCGCTCCGCCATCTTTGTTCAATATTTCTTACATTCTACTGCGTCGTGACCATGGTCATGACAGACCTAGTGGGCTACAGGGCGCCCCTAGCGGCATCTGTGAGATACGTGTCAATGAACACGTATAAGTGACTTGCAGAAGCGTGTCCATACACACGTAAAGAGGAGGCGACCGGTCTGATTTTCCTCCCACAGTCCAAAAACATGTAGGTCAGGTGAATTTGTCGTACTAAATTGTCCCTAGGTGTGAATATGTGTGTGTGTGCATGTCAGCCCTGTGATGGCCTGGCGGCCTGTCCAGGGCGTCTCCCCGCCTGCCACCCAGTGGCTGCTGGGATAGGCTCCAGGAACTCTGCGACCCTTAGTAGGATACGAGGCTTGGGTAAGGATGGATGGATTCTGAATCATAGAATTCTCTGACTGAACACAACACATCCCGCACACCCCAAGTGTTCACAGAAACCTCTGTCTTTTTTCTACGTCTGTAAAACTAAAACTGAGCCGAGCTGTCGGCAGCCCAGTCAGCATCAGAACCACATCTTCTGGCCCCTCGCCCCTCACATGGTATTTCTTTGTTTTCAAAATACCCAATTTTGCCAGTCATGAAATTAAATTCATTAGTGTGTACAGATTGTTCTTTGCAGAGTAGTGTGGACCATAGATAAAAAGACAAAAAGAAAATGTTCCTCCTATGCCCTGAAACCATGACTGTTGTAGGCTCAATAGTCGAACCAGTCTGGAACACTGAATAAACGGATGGTTTACGGTTTCTGTCTGCAAGCAGGATAGACAGCCGTCTCCTGTGCCAGGGTTGAGGTGCACCAGACACCTGTTAATAGCTATGGACCTATGTACAATTCTCCACTGGAGGTCACCTGTCCGTTTGTTAACGGGAGGTTTGTACAAGGACTGCACACCGAAAAACTCCGTCCACCTCGACACCTTCACCCCTGCCAGGGAGCGTAGATTAGAAACGTCACACTTATATGCTTTATTTATCTATTCACTTATTTCTTTATGATACGCTGCTTTCATGGCCTGCAGAGACTTGAAAGTGCCTCACTTTCACACACAGGATGTAAGTTGCTATTTTTCCCAGGTCCTCAAACTTATCCAGCCATGGGGTCGTGAAAGAAAGGATTCAGCCTTCCACCTCTGCCACTCCCCCACATTAGGAGACACAGTCACCTGTGGAACGCTATCATCCACATCCTCCTCCCAATGGCCAGCTAGCTCACATTTCTCCATCATAAATGTCCTCAGGTACTCATGAAGCAACGTACACACCTCCTCAAAAACATGACTCAAAAACCTGGGTATAATTTTGGTGGATTGCTGCAGGATCCCCACGGGCGTCAACAGATGTCCCAGCTTCACACATCCAGCTTCCTTCAGCGATCTTATGCTGGCTGAGGACAGGGTCTGGGCCTGAATGAAGATGTTGCAAAACAGTGGCTTCTCAAACAACCACAGACCAGCCATAGCAGCAGGCTCCCTGGAGGCCTTCAGGATCTTCCATACATCCAGGACAGAGGCGTAGAAAAGCAACAGGCCTGTAAGATCTGCCTCCTCTAGCCTCAGCAAAACCAGTTGCTTACTGTATCCCAGACAAACAGTTGTCCGCAGGATGAGTTTGGCTGTGTCTACAACAGTGGTAAAGAAATCTCTGTGCGGTCTTCAGCCTAAACGCCATCACTCGAGAGGTAATGTCCACAAGACCCTGTTCTCCTTCCACTGGCAAGTATAAGGCAGGGGCTCGGATCCAGTGCTGCCCTGACCAGAAAAATTCCACTATGGCCCGCTGAACATCTTCAATCAGGCCTCTTGGTGGAGGTAGAACAATCAGTCTGTGCCACAGTGTCGAGGCAACCAAGTTATTGACAACCAAAACTCGACCTCTATATGACAGTTTGGCACACATTTTCTCCATCACACCCTCCCAATTATGCCACTGATAATCCTGTGCCTAAAAATACCCCCAACACCTTTATCCCTCTTCTCCCTCCACTGCAGACCTGCAGGCAAACTGGGTGCTGCCCTTTCTCACCACTGTCCTACCTTTGAGACCTCAGTCTTTGCCCAGTTTACTTTTGCTGATGACGCCTTCTAATATAAGCCAAGACTACCCTGTAATGCTTCCACATCCCCGTGATCCCTGAAAAACACATTTAAATCATCCTCATAGGCAGAAACTATCAAAGGTAGGTTGTGTCTTGTACCTGACAGTGAAAGCCCACTGAGACGGCTTCTCAGCCTGCACAGCAGAGGTTCAGTAGTCTGACTGTAAAGTTGCCCTGAGATGGGACAACCCTGCCTAATACTCCTCTGCACAGGGATTGGCTTGCTCAAACCTTCCTCAACCTTCACCAAACACTCAGAACCACTGTACCTGTAAACCCACCCTTGATACAAAATGGTCACAAAAACCAAAAGCCTCAAGTACTGAAAACAAATAGCCATGGCCCACCCTGTCAAATGCTTTTTCTTCATCTACGGAGAGAATACCAATGTCAAGATCATAAAGTATACATAGGTTAATCACGTCTCAAAAAACAAAAATATTGTCATTATTGTTCTGCCGTGTACACAGTATGTTTAGTCCATATGAACAAGCATATCCAGAGAGTCTCTCAGTCTGTTTGACAGTGCTCTGGAAAGCACTTTACATATAATCCGAGCATAAAAGGACCACTGGCCTCCAGTTTTTCAGCAAAACTAAATCTCCCTTTTTAGGGAGCAAGGAGAGAATTGCCCTCTTACAAGAGATAGGCATTGTCCCTGCATGGAAGCACTCTAAGAGTACTTCATGCAGATCAGGTTTAACAGAACACCAGAAACGCTGGTAAAAGTCAGTGGTGAGCCCATCTATTCATGGAGCCCCTCCTGAATCCATCTGCCCAACAGCTACAGTCAACTCCTCCAAGCTGAGTTTCCTGTCCAGGTCTGCCTTTTCCTCAGGACTGAGCTGAGGACGCGCCTCCAGCAGCTCTGCAGCACTGTCCTGATCACACTGCTCTGCTCCCAAGAGAGACAAGTAAAAAGCCACAGCATGACTCCTCATTTCCTTTGGATCAGTCATCACCCTGCCACCGGGGAGCTTTATGGATGTTGCCAGCTTATTCCTGGTAACAGTCTTCTCCAAACTGAAGAAGAAGGAGCTTGGAGCATCCACGTATTCAATGTTAAGGAAATGAGATCTATTGAGGGCTCCTTTCACTCTCTCCTGCATGAAAGTCCTCAGCTGCAGTCTTTTTTGTTGCAGCTGGCCATCAGCAGCAAAGTCTGGATTACTATTCATAGCACACTCAATGTTCTTAATACTGTCTTCAAGCTCCTGGACTGCTGCTTTAGTTCTAACAGTGGAGTGAGATGTATACTGATGACAGAAGACGCAAATCTGTGCCTTACCCAATTCCCACAACTGCCTCAGCGAATCGAAATGAGCTTTTTTTTTACTTTGCCAGTAGATCCAAACCTGTTCAAAGCTCTGACAGAAAAAGCTATCCTGCATCAACTTGTTGTTGAAATGCCAATATGGCCCAACTTTTTGCCCAGGAGAAAGAATCAAATCTACAGTGATGAGATGGTGATCAGTGAAGTCAACTGGAGTAATGGAGCTACTAACTAGACTGGATTCAAGTGACTTTGAAATGTAGAACCTAGTATCTAGCCTGGCTACAATCAGCCTGATATGGCCTACCCTGACCCTCGTGTACTGTTCCGAGTCCATAGGCAGAGAGCCTATTTCCTCATCTACAATCTGTGGAGCACGTTGTTGCTGACTGATTCCGTTTTCCTCTCCCCGCCTCGGAGACATCATCGGGGGGCGGGATGTTAACATCTGCTGCAGTGTTCGCCTCTGCTTGCCACGCTCAAAACATGTCAACTGCCTCGAACTAGCATACGCCATGTACGAGCCATAACCATGTTTACCTCTAAAGGAAACCCCCAAACTCTGTGTCGAAGAGTCCAAAAACATAAATCGGTGACTGAACATGTGTTATCAACATCGTCGTGTCGTG
>JAJHIY020000925.1:0-21372 GCA_022114975.2 Lampris megalopsis
CTGTCTCTCTCTGTCTCTCTCAACCACTAGCTTGTAGTTTAATGATAAGGAATTCTGTAGAGCCTTGCAGGACAATTAGAATTCAGAGTGGAGGTTCTTTATCACTCCATCTCTCTGTCTCTCCCTCTCTCTCTCCATCTCTCTCTCCCTCTCTCACTTCTGTTTAGGTCAGTGTTCTTCATTAGCATAAATGGTCCACTAACAAAACTGCCAAATCATCTAAATGCAACTCACACTAATCAGGAAGAAGACAGAGAGAGAACATCGGTAAATATATCTGCCTGTCTGTCCGCCCGCCCGTCTGTCTATCCGTCCATCTGTGTGTCTCGCTCTCTCTCTCCCAGCAGACCAGAATGTCCCTCCTTCCTATGCCGTGTTTAACCAGAAGCCTCATTTCCAGTCTGGAGACAAACACACAAACACATAACGGCAGCTCGTCCTCCATATGGGCTGGCCGGAGACGGGGGACTCCGGTCCAGATCACGGCTGTCTGCCATCTCACCGAGGCAGAGGAGGAGCGGCGTGGTCAAGATGCAAAGTTTGCCGTTGAAAAGATCGCCAGACTGAATCCGTAAACGGGGGAGAGGGGGGGGGTTACTTGGGGATATGAATGAATTACACAGTCCCCGCACCACACAACTACCACAACCACATGTAAAGGTAACTACCACCAAGACGGCCGTCACAACTGCCCCACACGGACCGCTAAGCTGATAAGCAACAGACCGGAGGGGGCTGTTGTTGTACTGGGCTGCCCCCAGTATGCACGAGTAGGTGACTGGCTGCCCTGGGCAGCTAGACTAGGGATGTTGTGTGCGACTGTGTGAATGTGACGCAGGGCATGGCTGCACAACTATCCCAGCTTAATGCTTTTGTTTTTCAGTGTCACTGTGGGGGCTGTGTTGTGTTGTGGGGGCATTGAACTCCCCCCCTTTTTCCCCCCAGTTGTGCCCGGCCAATTACCCCGCTCTTCTGAGCCGTCCTGGTCGCTGCTCCACCCCCCTGCACATGCCTCCTCCTCCCATACATGTGGAGTCACCAGCCGCTTCTTTCGCCGGGGGGATGTAGCGCGTGGGAGGATCATGCTTCCCACCCACAGTTCCCCCTCCCCCCCGAACAGACGCCCCGACCGACCAGAGGAGGCGCCAGTGCAGCGACCAGAACACATACAACACATCCGGCTTCCCACCCGCAGACACGGCCAATTGTGTCTGTAGGGACGTTCGACCAAGGCGGAGGTAACACGGGGACTCGAACTGCCGATCCCCGTGCTGGTAGGCAACGGAATAAACTGCCATGCCACCCGGATGGCCGTGGGGGCATTTTCCTGGCCCGGTTTGGGTCCACTTCCCTCAGGGGAATGAAAATGAAAATGATGTAAATCACATGCTACAAACTTCACAGTCACTAGATCTGCACCCAGCTGAACACCTACGGGAGGGTTTGGACCGACGTGGTAGACAGCGCTCGCCACCACCATCATCACCAAAACACCAAATGAGGGAATATCTCCTGGTAGAACGGTGCTCCATTCCCCCAGTAGAGTTCAGATACTTGTAGCACACACACACACACACAGACACACACACACACACACATGTACACGGTGCTTCTCCAGTCTAGCCACCACTTAACCTGCTTTACACACACATACACACGTACACACACACACACACACACACGGAGGGTGGAGGCTGCCACGCAAGGCACCAACCTGCTCATCAGGAGCGGTTAGGGGTTCAGTGTCTTGCTCAAAGACACTTCGACACGCTCTCTGGAAGAGCCGGAGACTGAACCGGCGACCCTGAGCCATGCCACCCAAAGGAGCGTTGAAGCGGTTCTAGAGGCCTGTGGTGGCCCGACGTCTTACTGAGACGCTTCATGTTGGCTTTGCCTTTGATTTGTCACCCCCCCCCCTACTCCCCCCCAACCCCTCCCCACTCCCCCACCCCCCCCACCCCCCACACACAACGCCTGGTTATTTTATGTTCGCTGTTTGTACCCTAAGCAGGCTGATGCAACCAGCAGATAAGACAGAGGATGACTGTGTGAGTGTGTATGTGTGAGTGTGTGAGTGTAAGTGAGAGAGAGAGAGAGCGAGAGAGAGAGAGAGAGAGAGAGAGAGAGAGAGAGAGAGAGAGAGAGAGAGAGAGAGGAGAGAGAGAGAGAGAGAGAGAGAGAGAGAGAGAGGGATGCCTACTCTCCCAGTGGAACTTAGATACAAACAAACTTGTAAGTACTCATTCAGGAACCGCACACTCAAAGACATCCACAGAAGCATGTATTTACACAGAACGTAGCCATGCAGAGAGAGCGCCATAAATCAGTTTGTTATTGGCCAATCATCAGTCTCCTGCTCTGGGATCTGCCAGCCACAACCACTTCTTCATCCTGCCTCCCCCCCCCTCCCTTTCTCTCTCTCTCTCTCTCTCTCTCTCTCTCTCTCTCTCTCTCTCTCTCTCTCTCTCTCTCTCTCTCTCTCTCTTCCCCCAAGTGTTTGTATCAACTGAACACAACCAAGGCCATAGAAAAACCAACACTCTCACAACAAGTACACAGCAAACACACACACACACAGACACACACTCACACTCACACACACACACACACACTCAGCCACAGACAGACGGGTCTGCCCTTGACGAGGTTTAGTAGTGTTATTATCATCCCTAACCTACGACGCCCGCCGGCCAGACGGCTGGTCTCTGCTGTAAACTGTGCATAACACACACTGCACACACTACACACACACCACACACTGCACACACTACACACACTACACACACTGCACACACTACACACACTACACACACTGCAGACTCCACAAGGCTGGTGCAAAACTCACACGCTCAACCACACGCAAAAATCTCTTGAGTCACACCCAGCGCACCCAGTTCTGTTTTCCCAGCATCAACCACACCGCTCCCAGTCTGACCGCTGCACACTACACCCTGCACCCTACACCCTGCACCCTACACCCTACACCCTGCACCCTACACACTACACCCTACACCCTGCACCCTACACCCTGCACCCTACACCCTACACACTGCACCCAGCTCCCAGCCACACCTCAACCGATCCTTCCCCTCATGTGATTTAATCTGCAGAATTTCTCTACAAATCAACATGAAACACCTCCGCTACGTCCACGGTGGATGAAAAGCGGTGAAGACAGGGGCGTCCGGGTAACGAAGCGGTCTAGTCCGTCGCCCACCAACACGGGGATCGCCGGTTCGAATCCCGGATGAGGGTATGTGTCCTGGTCACTGCACTAGTGAAAATCTGAGAAACAGAAACCAAATACGCAGCTGCGTTCAGCGACAACTACTGACACAGATAAATAGATCTAATGGAGCAGAAGCTTCTGTAGTAATGCACTTTTTTGCAGCTCTACTACTAGTAATACTACTGCTACTACTACTGCTGCTACTGCTATGACAACTACCACTACTACTACTACTACTACTACTGCAATACCGTGAGGAAGAAGAACAGCACAGTACCACTGGTACAATTGTGCCTACCACACAGGATGTAACACGACACGACGATGTTAGATGGTCTCCAGAGGAAGCTCAGATTTTTAAAGCAGCACTGTGTAGTCCCCTAACCTACAAACAGGTTGGAAAATGATACAGATAGAATCCATATCTACTACTACTACTACTACTACCACTGCAATACCAAGAGGAACAAGAACAGTACAGTGCCACCAGTACAATGGTGCCTACTACACAGGATGTAAATGTTGTGATGTGCTACTTAGATAGGTCTCTAGAGGAAGCTCAAATTCTTTAAGTCTACAAAGCAGCACTGTGTAGTCCCCTAACCTACAATCAGATTGTACAATGATGCAGATAGGATCCATATCTACTACTGCAAAACCAAGAGGAACAAGAACAGCACAGTACCACCGGTACATTGGTGCCTACTACACAGGATGTAAATGTTGTGATGTGCTACTTAGATAGGTCTCTAGAGGAAGCTCAGATTTTTAAAGCCTACAAAGCAGCACAATGTAGTCCTCTAACCTACAAACAGATTGTAAAACAACGCAGGTAGAATCCATATCTCTCTCTCTATATATATATATATATATATATACTATATATATCCATGTATATACTATGTTGCCAAGATGCTATGTGTGCACCACCCTCAAACCCTGAGTCATCCCCCCTTGCAAAACTGAGATTAGGTTATCGAAAAAGGAGTGCAAACAGAAAGACAAAGTCTGAAGCACCACAAACTGGCAGAATGATGCCATGACTAGCAAAACTCTACTCAGGGGCCATCAAACATCTTCTGTAAATTCAGGGTGCTTGATTTAAACATAGCTAGATTAAAAACTTGCAAAGATAAGTAGGATATTAATCGTGAAGATTTTAGTTCATTTTGAACATTATTGTTTTTCAGTATGATGAAAAACAGCTTATTTATGGACGCGAGCTTCGCTGCAGTCAGTTCATTACCAGCATGTTGGAAATTTGCATCCACGTGGAGATATGAAATAGGGACGCATAGTCTGACGAAATGTTTGACAATGCAAAGTTAAACAAATGACAGTTTCTGTTCATGGATTGCGAGTGACGCAAGTTTTTGGTAAGTGTATTTGAATTTATTTCTCTGAATTTTTTAAATAGTGAATGTTAAAATTGTAGTTCATAGTGTTCCTAATATGAGCAACAAGAATTAGATATAATCTTTCTTAAAGTTCCAGTCCACTTATTTTTATTCAATCAGAAAATGCTTATTGTGGAATATTTAGGTCAGGATGTGTCTTTTTTTTTCATCTTCAGGAGTATAATTTGATTTTTTAAAAACAGTTTTCGTTCGTTATAAACCCTCTCTGAACACAGCCAGTCTCAGGAGTTTGAGTTCACAAGACTCAATAGTAGTTCACAACTTGTGAACTCTTGTGAACTCTATTGAGTCTTGTGAACTCTACTAAAGCTATAGATAGCTTTAGTAGCTAGCTAGCTAGTTTGCTAACTTACATGATGTTGCTAGGCAACTATTTAAAAACCAAATTCTGCCTATGGGTGGTTAAGTTTAGGGTTAAGATTCGATGGCGGTCATGCTCATGGTTCGGGTTAGGCTAAGGCTAAGGCTAGCTTGATAGGCACTCGATCACGTACTTTGTCAGCAGGGTCCGAAATTAACACTCGCCAAGCACCAAATTATCCGTTTGGCGGGTAAATCTCGGAAGACTATTGGCCACATGGTGAGTAAATGTTTGCAAGAGGAACCAAGTATGTGCACATCCAGAAAAATATCGTGAAGGTGTAAGACAAACACAGCAAAACTAGACTGAAGGCGGAAGGTCTGCACACTAAATTGCTCCCAACTGCTAATTTGTGTGCAACATTTTGATCAGTTAGACCTTCCTTTTGTTGACTGCAATGTGCATTAATGATGAATCAGAGCTTGTGTATTTTTGCTAGGTCTATAAATATGGTGATTTTTTCTTTTTTTGGACATTTATATTTGCATAAATAACTTGTCATTCTAAGTTATAGTTTGCCTTTTTGGCCTTTGCCTATTATTGGAGATTTTGCACAGTTTTTGTATACTTGCTACATGTTTTTGCAGCACCTTGTATATTTATATATGTATGTGTGGACTGGCGGCCTGTCCAGGGTGTCTCCCCGCCTGCTGCCCAAAGACTGCTGGGACGGGCTCCGTCATCCGTGACCCCAGTTGGGATAAGCGGCTTGGATAATGGATGGGTGGATGGTACTGTTCTGGATATTAGCTTCTTATCTCCTTCCTTCTTCAGAATGACTGTGTGGATTCTTGTGTTGACTGTTCTCCCCACTGACCAGCAGATCATGATGATTTAGCCTGATTATTGCCCCCAACAGGACCGGTGGCGGTCGTGGGTAATCCAGGCCTCGACCGATCCGGCATGGAAATCTGATTTATGATCCACATATTTAATTTGGCAAAGGGTTTATGCCAGATGCCCTTCCTGATACAACCCTCCCCATTTATCTGGGCTTGGGACCGGGACTAAGGATGCACTGGCTCCTCGGTGCACCCTCAGTGCACCCTCAGTGGCTGGGTAAAAGTAAGGATGCTGAATATGGAGCCGCCAGGGAAGAGGAAAAGAGGAAGGCCAAAGAGGAGGTTTACGGATGTGGTGAGGGAGGACATGCAGGTGGCTGGTGTGACAGAGGAGGATGCAGAGGACAGGAAGAGATGGAGACGGATGATCCGCTGTGGCGCCCCCTGACGGGAGCAGCCGAAAGAGGGAGAAGACCGCCACTAAAAGTAATGCCTTTTACCCACTCATATTTGCCTATTTGCATAGCAAATAAATGAGCATTTGGGAGCATTTCAGTGTGTAGACTTTACCCCTTCATTCCGGGTAAATGTTTGTACCAAAAAACTATGCTGAGAATCTCTACAGCGTTTTGGTGCTACGGGCACGCTGCTGCAGGCACCTCCTGCTGCAGCTCCTGTCCTCCGCTGTCTGTGTGTCGGAATTTAATGGCGGGCGGGCTGAGCTTATAAACACACACACACACACACACACACACACACACATTTGCACACACTGTCAATTGCCGCCGGTCTGCTGCTAGCTACCATTAGCTAATTAAACAGCTATTATGTGGCGATATTTACAAGGAGTAAGCCGACCTTTAAAACGAAACCCCACCGACGAAGAGGAGGACGAAGCAGCGGAAGGGCACACAAAAAGGAAAAACCTTCAGATTTACTGTTATGTTTGATCCTTAAGTAACGTCTACTTCAGTAGAATCCAGAGAGCAAGACCTCTTCAGGCTTGAACTGATTAACCATCATCAATATAGTAAAACGAGTCTTTCTTTCGCTTCAGAGTCCACATAATAACTTATTGTCTCAAAGAAATGTACTGAAATGAATATATATAATATAATAATAATAATAATAATGTATAATTTAATAATTCATATTTTATATCTTTATCATAAGAATTCATAATATACACTCTATAATGTTACATATAATATATATATATATATATATATATATATATATATTAAATAAATTATTAAACATAAATTATAATAAAATTGTATTATATAGATTATGTTATATATTAATATATATATATAATTTTATTATGATTTATTTATAATTTATATTTCATAATTTATTTATATAGCACTTATGTGTGTGTGACATAAAGAGGCGATGTAATTTGTTAAGTTGGCTGATAATAAGAGCTATGCCTTAGCGGGGGGGGGTTTCTTACCTACCAGCCTCCTCTGCCGGGGGAGTCGGCGTTAATTTGGGACACCGGCGGAGAACGAAAACTCAACTCACACCGATGACGAGTCATTGACCGTCCAATCAAATCATGAGAGGATGTGATTAATCAGCAGAGGCAGACTGGTTTTCTGACGTCGGACCGGCAGGGGGATCGTCATGGGGCTGTGGCCTCCTTCTCAGACCAGCAGCTCTTAACACCTTGGGTAAAATACCACCAGAGACCAGACAGGAAATCAGGGCGTTCACTGGGCCGGAGCCCTAAAACTAAACACTTCTGGAGCGGTCCTGAGCGGTCTGGGGGGAGGCTCGTATATCCGGGGCCGCTCGAGGGCCGCTGCTGATTTGTGAATGAAAGCATGGCGGTCCGGATGCTGACCAGCGAGTAGCCGGGCCCGCCGTAAGGGCTGTTGACAGTGCTTACATGCGGCCCGTCCTTAATCCCCGTCTCAGTGTGCCTCCGAGGTGCAGCTGCTGCTGGTCTGCCAGGAGGACATTAGTCTGAGATAACCTCCTCTGATTCACTCCCCCCCGAACCCAACTCCCGCTCTCTCTCTCTCTCTCTCCCCCCCCCCCCCTGCTTTCATCCATCCATCCTCCCCTATCTCGCCCTGCTGCCTCCCTGTACACACACACACAAACACACACACACACACACACACACACACACACACACACACACACACACACACACTTCCCCTGGACACCTATCTATAGCCTGTTCTCGATTACTCATTCTCACACTTCTCAATATCTCCTCTCATCTGTCATCAACTCCCCTCCGTGTTTCCTGCTGTTCCCATATCTCCCATCTCACTCCTCCTGACTAATCCATCACCTCAACACCGACCTGTGCTCGCTCTCTCGCTCTCGCTCTCGCCCTCTCTCTCTCACCACACACACACACCTCTCTCTCTCTCACACACACACACCTCTCTCTCTCTCTCTCTCTCTCACACACACACACACACCTCTCTCTCTCTCTCTCACACACACACCTCTCTCTCTCTCTCTCTCTCTCTCACACACACACACCTCTCTCTCTCTCTCACACACACACACACACCTCTCACACACACCTCTCTCTCTCTCACACACACACACACACACCTCCCTCTCTCTCACACACACCTCTCTCTCTCTCCCTCACACACACACACCTCTCTCTCACACACACACACACACACACACCTCTCTCTCTCACACACACACCTCACACACACACACACCTCTCCCTCTCTCACACACACACGCCTCTCCCTCTCTCTCACACACACACACCTCTCTCTCTCTCACACACACACACACACCTCTCTCTCTCTCTCACACACACACACCTCTCTCTCTCTCTCACACACACACCTCTCTCTCTCTCTCTCACACACACACACCTCTCTCTCTCTCTCTCACACACACACACCTCTCTCTCTCACACACACCTCTCTCTCTCTCTCTCTCTCACACACACACACCTTTCTCTCTCTCTCACACACACAAACTTTTCTCTCTCTCACGCACACGTGCACACACACACACACCTCTCTCTCTCTCAACACACACACATCTCTCTCAAACACATCTCTCCCTCTCTCTCTTGCTCTCTCTCTCTCACACACACACACACACAAACACACACGTCGCTCTCTCTCTCTCACACACACACACACACAAACACACACACATCTCTCTCAAACACACCTCTCCCTCTCTCTTGCTCTCTCTCTCTCTCTCTCACACACACACACACAAACACACACGTCGCTCTCTCACACACAAACACACGCACATCCACAACACACACACACAATCAGTCCACCATGATTCTGATCTTGAGTGTGTTACAGTGTTGCAGTTTGGCGCAGCAGGCAGACGTGGGGCGCCGCAACAACAAGCATCAGAAAATGTGTCAAACATGAAAGAGAATGAAGGAGACGGCGCACAATGTTGATGTGAAGGAGACGGCCAGCAGAGCAGGTCTCCCCCGCTCCAGCATGTGAGACGAGGCGTGGGGGGTTATTTAAGGTGCACCGGGTGCGAGGTGAGCTATGGCTGCTGTTAGCTAGCCTGCTAACGATGCTGCAAAATAATATTAGAAACCACACCGACAAATACAGAATACAATGTTACTCCATTTAAGTATTTGAAGCATTTTATTTTTATTTTTATTGTATCTTTATCATTTTATATTTCATTTATTTATTTAATTTTTATTCATTTTTATTTATTTATTTGATATTTATTTTATACTTTATTCATAGTGTATGTATTTTATTATATTTAAATATTTTATTCCAGGTATTATTTAAGCATTTTATTTTATTTTTATTATTTTATTTTTATTTTATCTTTATTATTTTATATTTCATTTATTTATTTAATTTTCATTTATGTTTATTTAATATTTATTTTATACTTTATTCATAGTGTATGTATTTTATTATATTTAAATATTTTATTCCAAGTATTATTTAAGCATTTTAACTGGATTTGAAGCACCGCAGCTCATAACAGCTTGCCTTTATACGCGCCTGTCCCGAAGCCAGTTCCCGAAGACGCGCCATTTGGTTAAATATGATTTACCCGTGTGGGTTTTATGTGATGTGGTGATCTGATCTTAATGCATTTTACGCCATTAGCTACATAATGGAGTCTGGACATGAGCTAAGTTGTTTATTATACCTACACCTCATAAACTGGACTTGGCAGGCTCCTGACGAGTCCATCAGCACGCTCACGGCGGAGGGGGGGGGCGCTCGCCATGTTTGAGAAGGGCTCCGCCTGGGCTCGGCCACGCGTCCTCCCTTCAGTCTCTCCCCGGGGACGCAGCAAGCCACTTACGTCGTACGCCTGGCGTGCGGGATGACGGGACTGAAAGGAGGTTTTGTGGGGAAACAAGAACAGAAACACATCTGCATCTGCCTCTGTTACCGGGTAAAACGCAGTTTGTTAGCAAAATAGAAATGATTTCTAGTTTAGAGGCGTGAGGCTGAAATTTAATTTGACAAAAGCCGTCATCCCCCCCCCCCCTCCTCCCCGGCCGGACCGCTCCTATCGTGCACAGGGTCAATCCCCACCTTGGCCGAGGTGGGGGACCCCAGCGGAGTCTAGTAGGATTTGAGGACATTCCCGTCCCATGTAGTGTCAGTCTGATAAATCATCTGATATTTGATAAATAATACATGTATTTTGCCCCTCCAGGGAAGCGTTGCTCAATCTGATTTCTCAAATTAATTGTTAAAATATTTGGCAGAAGACTTGATTACCAAAACAATCAATAACTGCAGCTCTTGCACAAATACTCATTGTATCGCTCCCATTCTCTCCCTCTGTCTCTCTCCCTCTGTCTCTCTCCCTCTGTCTCTCTCCCTCTGTCTCTCTCCGTCTGTCTCTCTCCCTCTGTCTCTCTCTGTCTGTCTGTCTCTGTCTCTCTCTGTCTGTCTCTCTCCCTCTGTCTCTCTCCCTCTGTCTCTCTCTGTCTGTCTCTCTCCCTCTGTCTCTCTCCCTCTGTCTCTCTCTCCCTCTGTCTCTCTCTGTCTGTCTGTCTCTGTCTCTCTCCGTCTGTCTCTCTCTGTCTCGCCCTCGCTGTGTCGCCCTCTCCCTCTCCCTCTCTATGTCGCTCTCTCTCCTTCTATGTCACCCTCTCTCTCCCTCTCTCTGTCTCTCTCTCCCTCTCTCTGTCTCTCTCTCCCTCTCGATGTCTCTCTCTCTCCCTCTCGATGTCTTTCTCTCCCTCTCTATGTCACCCTCTCTCTCCCTCTCTCTGTCTCTGTCTCTGTCGTGCTCTCTCTCTCCCTCTCGATGTCTCTCTCTCTCCCTCTCGATGTCTTTCTCCCCCTCTGTATGTCTCTCTCCCTCTCTATGTCGTTCTCTCTCTCTCCCTCTCTGTCTCTAACTCTGTCAAGTGCACACAAGCACACACACACACACACACGCACATGTACACACACACACATGCACATGTACACACACACACACACACAACAATCATTCGGCATCGCCCACTCCCTTTTAAACAACACACTGTGACTACGACACATCCCAGAAACCTCCTTCTCCCCTCGCTCCTCTGCTCCCTCTCTGTCCTCTTCATTCTTTTGTTTATTTTCATTTTTCCTTTTTCATTTTTTCCACCCTGTCCACAGAGCCATCCATCCCTATTAGGGACAGGAAATAAGTGCATCGGGGGGTGAGGATCGGGGGACCCAGGCCGGGCTAATGGAATTAGCAGCCATTATCCGGCCAGGCTCAGCCCATTAGGTGGGTGGAGATGGTTTCTGCCTGGACGGTGGATGAAATGATAGCGAGAGGAAGAGGAGAGGAGGAGGAGGAGGAGGAGGATGGGTTGGAGGGGGAGCACGGAGGATGTAATGTGTACATTAAGCAGATGTTGTTTTTCTCTCTTCGGAAGAGCATTCGGTCTCTACTTCTGTAGGTGTTGCCGAACAAAGGAGCCTGGGTTACAAAGCCAAATGAAACAGCACTCCTCCTTCCCTGCCAAGGACGTCGGGTTCACACGCAGGTGCACAACACAGGCGGCGCTACACTCAAAATGGAGACAAACTTTTGCTAAAACCTGACCCCCAATTCGAGCTGTCTGGAGACTTGCTATGTTCACTCCCTGATGATCCGCAGCAGTCAGGAGCCTCGCTGGAAGACTTCAACCGTTTTGCTATCTTAGTGTTCCTTATCCGACGCCAGGGTCGAAGGACAGGATGTTGTGTTGCTGTAAAGCCCCCGCAGGCAAATGTGTAATTTGTGATGTTGGGCTACACAAATAAAACTGACTTGACTCCACTAGTGTCTGTTTGCATGGCCATAACGGTTTATTTTTGTATTCTATCTTATCTATTTTTTATCCTATTTTATTTATTTATTTATTTTATCTGATTTTATTTGTTTTATTTTATCTGATTTTATTTGTTTTATTTTATCTTATTTTATTTTCTATCTTATTTTATTTATCTTATTTTATTTTCTATCTTATTTTATTTTTGTATCTTATTTTATTTATTTATTTTATTTATCTTATTTCATTTATTATCTTATTTTATTTAATTTATTTAATTAATTTATCTTATTTTATTTATTATCTTATTTTATTTAATTTATTTAATTAACTTATCTTATTTCATTTATTATCTTATTTTATTTAATTTATTTAATTAAATTATCTTTTTTTTATTTATTATCTTATTTTACTTAATTTATTTAATTAATGTATCTTATTTTATTTATTATCTTATTTTATTTTTGTATCTTATTTTATGTTATTTCATCTAATTTTTTTTTATTATCTTATTTTTTTTATCTTATTTCATTTCATTTTATTTTATTTTATTTTATTTTAGTCTGTTTGCACGGCCATAAAGTTGTATTTATTTATGTTTTAATTCATACTCGGTAGTGGAGGAGCAGTTACCAGCTGACCTCCTCAGGGCAGCGGGCCTCCAGACGACTCCCTCTGAAGCGCCAACCTGGAGATGCTAGCGTCTCCACATGTGAGTAAATGCCCTGTACCGGAAACGGATATGGAAATGCAGTCCCACGAGGCAACACAGCCGCGCACGTGATACGCTAAACCCAATTTTAGGTGATTGTGCACTGGAGGCTGGTGTCCAAAAGCCCCTGGCTAGCGAGCAGGTCCGGGCACCATGTGGTTGCTGAAAGTCCACGTGGCCCGCTGGTTTACTGAGCACACATGGGTTCTTCCCCCTCCAGTACCAGCAGGTTGAATTTTCATAACGCCGTGTCCACACTGGCATATTTTCATATTCCGACACGTGGAGAATGGATTTTATTTGACTCAGACAATATGGCCGTGGGAGGAGGAGGAGGAGGAGGAGGTAATCTGCTATGATCTTCATTACAAAGGAGACCAAGCAACTACTGGACAAAAATCTCCAAAAAGACATCTTGCCGTCCAATATCTCGGAGGAAACCCACGCAGACAGGGGGAGGACATGCAAACCCCACACAGAGGACGACCCGGGCCGACCCCCAAGGCTGGACTACCCCGGGGCTCGAACCCAGGACCTTCTCGCTGTGAGGCGACCGCGCTAACCACTGCGCCACCGTGCCGCCCCTCATATTCTTCATCTATCTTAGAAGTCCATTATAATTGTGTTATCCCCTTTCAGCGTTGTGTTGTGTAAACTGTGTAAACACAACGCCGTCGCAGGTTGTGCGCCTTGGGAGAGAGATCCTCCCTGAGGTTCCCTCCCGTTTTATCTCCCTGTTGAAGGAGTTCGAGGGAGTTGTCCCTTATCCGACGCGAGGGTCTAAGGACAGGATGTTGTGTTGCTGTGAAGCCCCCTGAGGCACATGTGCAGTTTGTGATGTTGGACGATACAAATAAAATTGATTTGACTCGAGCGTAGCCCTTCTCCTCACGCACACACACACGCACACACGCACACACATGTTCCAAACCTCTAATGTAATCCTGACCTCATTCCAGCGTACCAGAGGAGAGTGACAGGGGGAGCATTATCTTCTTACCC
Source organism: Lampris megalopsis (assembly GCA_022114975.2). NCBI lineage: Eukaryota > Metazoa > Chordata > Actinopteri > Lampriformes > Lampridae > Lampris > Lampris megalopsis. Next base: position 13,761 of record JAJHIY020000925.1, read on the forward strand.
CCCCTCCCCCCCTCGCTCCCCCCCCCCCATCTCTCTCTTTAGCTGGGTGGCACTCGCCTCTGGGTGTGAGTGCAGCTGTGAATAATTGTGTTTACAGATGGCATACGTATGACCTGTGCTCTCAGGGAGCAAGGCAGACAAATGTCGAATGTGTGCGTGTGCATGTGTGTGTGTGTGTGTGTGTGTGTGCGTGCACAGAAAGACACAGCGTTTCTCGTCCCTCTCTCCTGTATGGTCCACGGTTGTGTGTGACGAGACAGGACAGTGTTGTTCAAGAGCCAGGCAGCCGTCCTGGGTACGACTTGCTCTCCGACATCCACTTCCTCCTCCGAGTGCGAGGCAGGAAATGCTGACGCCTGGTGACTTGTACTGTTCCGCACGAGGTTAAAACAGCTGGAGAACGGGCGTCCGGGTGGCGTGGCGGTCTATTCCGTTGCCTGCCAACACGGGCATCGCCGGTTCGAATCCCCGTGTTACCTCCGGCTTACTCGGGCGTCCCTACTGACACAATTGGCCGTGTCTGCGGGTGGGAAGCCGGATGTGGGTATGTGTCCTGGTCGCTGCACTAGCGCCTCCTCTGGTCGGCCGGGGCGTCTGTTCAGGGGGGGAGGGGGAAATGGGGGGAATAGTGTGATCCTCCCACGCGCTACGCCCCCCTGGTGAAACTCCTCCCTGTCAGGTGAAAAGAAGCGGCTGGCGACTCCACATGTATGGGAGGAGGCATGTGGTGGTCTGCAGCCTTCCCCGGATCGGCAGAGGGGGGCGGAGCAGCGACCGGGACGGCTCGGGAGAGCGGGGTAATTGGCTGGATATAATCGGATACAGTTGGGGAGGAAAAAAAAAAAGGTGGTGAAAATAGAAAAAAGAAACCCAGTTGAAAAACTAAAGTTGAGTCATATAGTCACGCAGCCCGCCCACAGTTGAAACCTTACATCATTTACTTCTCATATTTACTCATCTGCAGACACTTTTATCCAAAATGGCTTCCCTGATAGTCTTACCCTAACCCTAACCAATCTCACCCCTCATTTGAGCAACCAATGACCAACCAACCCTACCAACATAGGCAACGAGTACTAGCCAGTCAGAGGCCGAGTAAGGCGGGTCATGACTTCGCCATCCTAGGAAAAAAAAATATCGCGGCGCGGGAATGAAAGAAAGAAGAAAGCCACTTGATTTTGTCATTGAAGGTTACAAAGAAATGTGTTCTCTGGATTTAACCCGTCCTATCGTAGTGGGCAGCTGCAGCACCCGGGGACCAACTCCGGTTCTTCTTGCCCTTGCCTTGCTCAGGGGCACAGACAGGAGTATTAACCCTAACATGCATGTCTTTTTGATGGTGGGAGGAAACCGGAGCACCAGGAGGAAACCCACGCAGACACGGGGAGAACATGCAAACTCCACACAGAAAGGACCTGGGGCGGCCTGGGGTTCGAACCCAGGACCTTCCTGCTGTGAAGCGGCAGCGCTAACCACTTGGCCACTGTGCTGCACAAAAGAGGGACCGTTCCCCCCCACTACATGTCAGTGTAGCATCCAAATTATTTTGCAGCTGCTATTTTAAGGTAAAAAGTTGCACCATGTTGCTTTAAGCACTGCTGGTTTGAAGGAAATTATGCTAGCTTATTTTCTGCTAGCATACTTTCTGCTAGCATACTTTCTGCCGGTGTGTTCCCTGGAAAGCTGTTGCTCCTCTGCAGCCCTGCATCTCTTTGTGGACCTATAAGCGCCCTGATTACACTCGACTGCTTCTACATAATTGGGATGTTAATTTATTAAGCTGTGGGAGTTGATTACCGAGTTTATTGATTTTTGTGATATGCTAGTCTGCTGCGTTTTGAAGCGAGGTCACAAACCTTTTTCCAAGAGTCGACGGTAGAAAACATCTCATTATGAACACAATGCTGACAAAGCTAATTTTTTTTTGCACAGTGTCCTGTGTGTCGGTATGTGCACCATACACATTTCTGCATGAACATACAAAAGTGTGTGTGTGTGTGTGTGTGTGTGTGTGTGTGTGTGTGTGCGAGAGAGAGAGAGAGAGAGAGAGAGAGAGAGAGAGAGAGAGAGAGAGAGAGAGAGAGAGACAGAGAGATTGTTTAAGGGCAGAAGGGCGTGTGCATGTGGTGTGTATGTTTGTGCACATGCACGGTTCCACCTGCTAAACTCCCTGCTAGAGATCCATGAGAATCTCCCATGTCTGCCGGGTGGTTGGGTGGATGTAGAGGAAAAAAAGCTGCAGGGGGGGGGGAGGTTGAAAAGAGGAGTAGGGTGAGGAGAAGAACCACCTGGGCTTACCGTTCTCCGGGTGCTCCATCTCTCCGATGCTACCGTCAGGGGTGGTCCTCTCGTAGTGGTCTTCGGGCAGGGCCAGGGGCCCGATGCGGGGCCCGGACGATGACTTGGAGCTGGGTGTCTCTGATTCCTCCAGTCCGCTATCATAGTAGCTGTGCTGGGAGGGGTCCTGCAGGTCCTGGGCCTGATTGGCCGTGGAGAAGGTCACTCGGCGATGGGGGAGCTGTGATTGGAGAGCGAGAAGAAAAAGAGAGCGGATAAGTCGTTGGGTTTTTTTTGATAAGAAAGTCACTCAAGCGTGCTTCAAAAATATTTGCCTCAACATCAATGAGGAGTAAGGTTAAAAGTACAAGTAGAGGTTGAACAGAACGGTATGGAGTGAGAGGATTTGCTTGATTAGTGTGTGTGTGTGTGTGTGTGTGTGTGTGTGTGTGTGTTTGTGTGTTTGTGTGTGTGTAAGGTAGCAGCTGTCTGGTTCCTATGTGTTTGATGGCTTTGTAATTAAAACACAATTAGCCTCCCTCTTGTGCTGCAGGGACACTGGATGCCACTCACACACACACACATACACGCACTCGCACACACGCACACACACACACACACACACAAACTGTGCATCAAATGCTGCCAAACAAATGCATGCACACAATTAAAAGCCAAACATTTGTAACACACACACACACACGGTGTGTGTTACTGCACCTCCTCTCTACCCAGCCCAGCCAGCTCTGATAAAGAGGAGTGTCCCCGACACATCTCCCTGAGGAGTGCCGCCACCAAGCAGCCTGGATGCTCCATCACCACGGAGACAGTCACTGCTGCAAATTGGGCCTGAGAAAGACTAAAGGAGAGCTGTCAGGGCGCTTGCCACGGCTAAACTAGCAGATATCTCTCACCGTATAGCCGTGTTCCCAGCGAGCCCAGAGCCGGAGAGACAGATAGTCGGGATTAAAACATGCTCTCCAAAAGTCAAAGAGAACGCAAAGGGATAACAGGATTGTCTCGCTGCGGGGTGTGTAGTTGTTATCAGTTGTTATCTCTGTTTCATGTTTGCTGCACATGCATATTTTGAAATAAATGCTATATATACATTTATATATATATGTATATATATATATATATATATGTATATATAGATATATAATCCTTTTTTTCTCCCTGCTCCTGGTGTAAATAACCCTGCGTACAGCAGAACAGGGGCTTGGGAACCAAAATAAAAGCTGGTAGAATCTCTCTTTTGCCCTTTTGTGTGTCTTTGTTTGTTAGTGGTCGCAGCTCATCGCTCGCTGCCCTGCGATAGGCTGGAAATAGAAGTGCCAGCTCAGCAGGTTGCATCATGGGAAAGTGGAGCAGATGAAAGGCCCGGTGGAGGGGTTGAAGGGGTTGAATATAAACCCCTAAGAACATTCTCGCACGTGCCGCATGCACCCCTCTTCCCCTTCGGGCACAGCAGAACGGCGGCCATATTGTGTCTGTACGCCCCCTATGGGAGGTAGGAGGTTTACAGAAGCCGATGTTGCTATAGGACAAAATGGAGGGATGTCCATACCGGGTGCTCCGTAACTGTGGCTGTTTTAAGTAAAAACACAGCATGAATATACATATTCACAAACACAGCTAATTTATGATAGGGTTAAACAACAGACAGGGAAAAAAATAAAATCAGAAAAGACACAGCTTGCTCTTCTCTCTTTGGCTTTGAGGATTTCTGACTCCTTTCTGACTCCTTTATGGCAGTAAGCACTGCCATAAAGGAGTCCGAAGACCTGAAGACATTCATCAGCGGGTGGCGTGGCAAGGGTGACTCCTACGGCCAACAAGGTTCCTCCCTGACCTTGGGAGGGGTAGGGGGTGGGGTGAGGGGGCATTCGTCAGAAATCTCTCCGTGGTCTCTGAGAACCTGCACCTCCTCTCGCTCTCCTCTCTCCAACAGCAGATTAGACGCAGCACTCGTTGTTTTTCAGCATCCATCCACAAACCTGACAGCAAAGGACTGCCAGACCGGAGAGAAGGGAGTAGTAGTGTGTGTGTGTGGGGGGGGGGGGCTTGCGGCCAGCTGTCCGTGCGGATAGATATGAAAGAAAGGGCCTCCTTCAGGAGGCGATAGGGGGCTGGACTCTTTCTGCCACATTGTCCTTCCTCCAAAGATGATTAAAAACCAACCGGGGGAAAAAAATGCATGGCTTGGCGCTCTGTAATGCCTCGCTAGGCCGTTTGTCAGACTCGATGTGGAAAAGCAAGATAGCTCTGTGTGTGTGTGTGTGTGTGTGTGTGTGTGTTTGTGTATTCAGGAGGGTGTGTGTGTGTGTGTGTGTATGTGCGCACACACGAGAGATCCTCATTAACTCTTGCTGAGGGAGATAAGAGTGTGTGAGACTTCATTGTGCATGGTTATAAAAGTCTCCCCTTATCAAGTGTGCCTATGCACACGCGCACACACACACACACACACACACATGCACACGCACACACACGCACACACACACACACACGCACACACACACACACACGCACAACCGGCCACGTGAAGTGCAGCTGCCAGTGGTAATTCTACAGAACTGTGTTGAATCAGAATGGAGAGAGTGGTGTAAAATAAGAGAGAGAGGGAGAGAGAGGGGGGAGAGAGAGAGAGAGAGAGGGGGGGAGGGAGGGAGAGAGCGGCAGATTAAAAAACGGGCGAATTGAAAGTGATAGGGTTTAAAAGCGGAGCACGGGAGGAGGAAGAGAGCGGCTGCCACGGGCCCGGACACACGGCGCACACCCGCCCTTCTTAGACAAAACGCACCGCTGCACAAAACAGCCGCCCGCAGCCAAAACGGCACTCTCACGCCGAAGAAAGGAGGAAAAAAAAACCTCCTCTTCCTCCAGCTGCCTCTCTCCCGTCCTCCTCTCTCCTTCACTCTACCCGTCGCTCTCTCTCTCTCCGTTCCATCTCGCTCTCCTCCCAGCCAGGCGTGCTACCCACCGGCCGGCTTGTGCCGGCGTGAGTGTGCGGCCCAGAGCCGTGATTGGCTGGCTGGGAGAGTGCGCCTGCTGTACTGAGGACCTGAGTGAGGACCCGCGGAGGTGCTGCGGGGAGTCGGAGAACAGAGGGGAGTACCGCCTCACCCGCCACGCAGGAGGGACCCGCGCGGGGAGGCAGGGAGTGCAGGAGAACTGGGTGTGTGTGTGTGTGTGTGTTCTAATGTGTGTGTGTGTCTGTTTGTACCTGCGTAATGTGTTTTTGTCTGTCTGTACGTCTGTGTGTGTGTGTGTGTCTGTATCTGTGTGTCTCTATGGGTGTGAGTGTGTGTGGGGCGGGGGGTGTCTGTGTTGTGTCTTTCTATTTGTAAATGTGTTGTGTGCTTTTCTGTGTGTGTGTGTGTGACTGCGTGCAGTGCATGTCTCTGTCTTGTGTGTATCTCAGGTCTTAAGTTGTGTTGTGTATGTGTGTGTTATAATGTGTGTGTGTGTGTTATAATGTGTGTGTTTCTGCGTGTGTTGTGTTTGTCTGTACCTGCGTAATATGTTTTTGTCTGTCTGTCTTGACATGTGTGTGTGTGTGTGTGTGTGTGTGTGTGTGCCGGAGGGGGTGACTGCATTTGGTGTGTGTCTGTATGTGTGTGTCCATATGGGTGTTGTGTGGGGGGTTGTCTGTGTTGTGTGTCTGCCAATGCACTGTGTGTTTTTCTTTGTGTGTGCGTGCCGTGTTTGTCTCTGTGTTGTGTGTGCCTCGGGTTTTAAGTTGTATTGTGTATGCGTCTTGCTTGTGTTTGTGTGTCATTGTGTGTGTCATTGTGTGCGTGCAGTTAAAACAATGGTGTAAAGCGGTAGATCATGTAGGGCGACACCAAAGCTAGCGTCCTACCACCGGGTGTAGCGCTGAGCTCCATCAGCCCCGACCCGCGTCACGCATGAGCTCCCCGGCGCAGCCACAGACCTCCACCTTCAGCCGTCGGCCTCTGACTAGCTCCGGCACTGCCTTGCTCAAGGGAATCTCAGCGGCGGTTTATAGGGAAGGGAATCCTCTGCACCCACACCGCCCCGCTGGGACTCGAACCGCGTGCTAATCACCACGCTCATGATGTTTTGGGGGGCGGCATGGTTACGCAGCGGCTGGCACAGTCGCCTCACAGCAAGGAGGTCCTGGGTTCGAGTCCCGGGGTAGTCCCAACCTTGGGGGTCGTCCTCTGTGTGGAGTTTGCTTGTTCTCCCCGTGTCTGCAAGAGTTTCACCAGGGGGACGTAGCGTGTGGGAGGATCACGCTACCCCCCACCCCCCCCAGTTAACCCTCCCCCACCCGAACAGGCACACAACCGACCAGAGGAGGCGCTAGTGCAGCGACCAGGACACACCCACGTCTACCTTCCCACCCGCAAGACACGGCCAGTTGTGTCTGTAGGGAGGCCCAACCAAGCCGGAAGTAACATGGGGACTTGAACCGGCGATCCCCGTGCTGGCAGGCGACGGAACAGACCGCCACGCCACCCGGACGCCTCTCTTAAAAGCACGTTTAAACCTGCTCGGCCTTCAACGCAACATCACAGGTGTTAGAAACTGAACACAACCGCTGGCCCGGTGGAGGAACACGGCCGGGGCCTCCGCCCCGTCACAGAGGTCAAAGTTCGGCGGCGCTTCCCCGTCACAGCGCGTCCGCCTCGTTAGCGTCAGCGGAGATCAAAACCAGCCATAACATCAAACCGGTACCGCTCGCATCTCGTATTTCTTGTTGACTCCCCGCTCTCTCGCGGCGGGGAGCTCTTAAAAAATACATCCAGCCGGGGCTCCCGCGGAGCTGATCACAGCACACAGATGTCAGCCCCCGAACCCTGGTCTCCGGCTCGCCCCCAACACATGGAGTATCCGGGGGGGGGGGGACGTTTCTGATGGAGGCCTCGCGGGCCGCACAGCAAACCCAAACAACCACGCCGCGGCTACAGGTTACCGTCGGTACCGATGTTCCTCCGTCCCCTCCCTCTTCTTCGCCGGGGTAGAAAAAAAGGGTTTGTCGAATGAGGCCTACGCTGCAGGCACGTCCGTGATCAGGCGGCAGGTTTGAGGACGGGGGGCGCGCGGTGAATAGACGCCTGTCACGGAGACAATGCACCGCGGTGTTTGCTATGCAAAGTGAGAGCCACGCTCATCACGAAATGCAAATGGATTTGTCTGGACGCCGTTTCCAAAGGAAGTGTTCACGGGAGGAAAATGAGGCATCGCGCCCGTCGGAATGAAACTAGTCAGAGGGAGAGAGAGAGAGGGAGAGAGAGAGAGAGAGAGAGAGAGAAGAAGAAGAGAGAGAGAGAGAGAGAGAAGAAAGGAGTAACATCGTCTGCTGTCG
>JAJHIY020000917.1:0-21342 GCA_022114975.2 Lampris megalopsis
TCACAGGTGCAAGAACAGACACACATACACACACTTACCCTTACCCACGCATGCAGAAGCATAGCATGTGCAGAGACATACTTAAACACAAATATATGAACACACACACATCTATTTTCGTTACACACACACTGTTATACACACACACTATACACACACACACAGATACATATTAAATGGGTGCATGCATGCCTGCACATGCTGCAGTAGGCTCACGGGTCAGGACTACGGAGAAAATCTGGTCTGCCAAAAAGACTCTTATACTGACAGCTGCAGCATCTGATGTCCCAGAGTGCATTGCACACACACACACACACACACACACACACACACACACACACACACCACCACCATATCCACGTCCTTCCCCTGCCAGGTTCTAGGCTTATATAAAACTTCATATGATTTGTGTGGTGGGTTTTAAAAGGTGGGGTTCTGTTCTAAAGCCGTCCCGGTCGCTGCTCCACCCTCTCCTGCCAATCCGGGGAGGGCTGCAGACCACCACACGCCTCCTCCCATACATGTGGAGTCACCAGCCGCTTCTTCTCACCTGACAGTGAGGAGTTTCACCAGCGGGGACGTAGTGCATGGGAGGATCACGCTATTCTCCCCCCCCAGTTCCCCCTCCCCAAACAGGTGTCCCCCACTGACCAGAGGAGGCGCTAGTTCCGCGACCAGGACACATACCCACATCCGGCTTCCCCACCCGCAGACACGGCCAATTGTGTCTGTAGGGACGCCCGACCAAGCCGGAGGTAACACGGGGATTCGAACCGACGAGCCCCGTGTTGGTAGGTAACGGAGTAGACTGCCACGCCACCCGGACGCCCTCGGTCTAGCATAGTCTTGCGTTTTCTATGCATCGTAGTTTCACCTCACTCAAGGAAAAGGAGGAGAGAGGATGAGAAGGCCGGGGATGAAAGAGAAACAGGAGGTGCACCGTCGCGTATTTCCAGCTGTCTCGGGCTGTGGAAAGGAGGAACAGTGGCGAATGAAAGACAAGGAGACGGGGAATCTCCACAACAGCCAGAAAGCGGTCAACCCACCTTTAGCTGTTTGAGTCAGTAATCCCAGTCGTGGACCAAACTGCTCTCGCACCTCATTCCAACTCATTCCCGTCCATTATCCCCGGCGGGGGCGGGGGGGGGTTGGGGGGGGGCATTTTTTATTTAAACTATCATTTCTCCGCCATTGTGTGCTCAACGAGTTTTTGATGACTCATGAAAGAGACCCGACGGGAAAGGTAATGGATTTCTTCGCCCGCCGCGCTCGGGGAGATAATTCCGCGCCACGGGTTGCATAACCTGCGAGTCCTGACAAGGACCCTAAACCGGTTTCACGCCCAGAAGAGGAGCGCTTAGGTTTTTTTTTTTTTTTTTAAAAGGAGCTTACACAAGCAAGAGCCGCTGATCCTCCTCCCCTCCTCCTCCTCCTCCTCCACCGCTCCGCAAAAACCACCGGGGTTGAAGAGTCCGGGGCACCGAGTCCCTGTAATAAACACCAGTCAGCAGGGAGATAATTAAGTTGAGCATGTAAAGACGTCATTTACCACCAGTGAGGAAAGAACACCGACCCGAACTGATTAGGAACTGCGACAAATGGACGAACTCTCGTTCTTCCTTTTTTTCTCTTCGTCTTATGACGAGAAGCGAATGCTCTGCAAACTGTGCTGCAAGCATCCATCCATCCATCCATCCATCCATCCATCCATCCATCCATCCGTTCTCTAAACCACTTATTCTGCTCTCAGGGTGGCGGGGATGCTGGAGCCTATCCCAGCAGTCATTGGGCGGCAGGCGAGGAGACACCCTGGACAGGCTGCCAGGCCATCACAGCCCCCCCCCACACACACACACACACACAGTCGTGTTTCACTATCCTTGTGTGGACCCCTCATTGACTACATTCATTTCCTAGCCCTTAACCCTAACCTTAACCACGCAAACTACACACCTAACCCTTAACCTAACCTTAACCTAACTCGAATTCTAACCCTAACCCTAAAATAGACCCTTTTCCTTGTGAGGACCTCTGAAATGTCCACCCAAGGTACGTGCTGTCAGGTTTTGCTATCCTTGTGTGGACCAAATGTCCACACAAGGATAGCAAAACATGTACACACACACACACACACCTAGGGACAATCTAGTACAGCCGATTCACCTGACCTACATGTCTTTGGACTGCGGGAGGAAACGAAACCCTGTGCTGCAAGCAGACGCTCACTTATTTCAGTACACTTATCTTGCTGTATTTGCAGAGCCAGTGTTTACACATAGATGTTTGTTGTGTGCTCTCTCTCTCTCTCTCTCTCTCTCTCTCTGCCTCTGTGTCTCTCTCTCTCTCTCTCTCTCTCTCTCTCTCTCTCTCTCTCTGTCTCTGTCTCTCTGCCTCTGTCTGTCTCTGTGTCTCGCTCTCTCTCTGTCTCTGTCTCTCTCTCTGCCTCTATCTGTCTCTGTGTGTTTCTCTCTCTCTGCCTCTCTTGCTCTCTCTCTCGCTCACTCTTCTCTCTCTCTCTCTCTCTCTGCCTCTCTCTCTCTCTCTCTCTCTCTCTCTCTCCCTCTCTCTCTCTGTCTCTGTCTCTGTGCCTCTGTCTGTCTCTGTGTCTCACTCTCTCTCTGTCTCTTTGTCTCTCTCTGCCTCTATCTGTCTCTGTGTTTCTCTCTCTCTGCCTCTCTTGCTCTCTCGCTCACTCTTTTCTCTCTCTCTCTCTCTCTCTCTGTGTTTCTGCCTCTGTCTCTGCCTCTGTCTCTCTCTCTGTGTCTGCCTCTGTCTCCCTCTCTGTCTGTCTGTCTGTCTGTCTGTCAGTCAGTCAGTTAGTCTGTCTGTCTGTCTCTCCCTCCCTTATCCTCTGTCCTCCTTTCACCCACCGTTTTTCCCCATCTCTCTCTCCCACCCTCGCTGCTCATGTTTCTCTCTCCCTCTGATCTCTCTGCCACTGTCACTCACTCTCTCGCTCTCTCTCTCTCTCTCCCTCCCTCTGTCTTTTCTCACTCGCTCTCTCTCCCCATCTTTGTCACTCTCTCCGTCTCTGGCTCTGATGCTATCTCCTTAGGAGGTTTTGTTACCAAGGACATATGCTAGATCAGCTTTTGCTTTTGTCCCCCCCCCCCCCAAAGAAATATGAAATCCTTCAGCTAAAGCCCCGGCGGTGAGTGGTGACTGTGAGCCGTACATCAATAAGGACACACAACCCTGAAGCTCCTCAGGATGAGTGCTGTTTCTGTATCTCCCACCGCTCTGTGATTAGCCCTGCAGCCGCACAGTTAACTCCTGGTGTTTCCACGGTCCTACGTACGTTGGTACAAGCAGGCAGGGCCGTTAGCACTGCCCCCTCGGCCCCTAAGCATTTCGACCGACCGGTGTTGGAAATAGTTATTAACCTTGGCCACCTCTCCTTGGTATGTTTTGCATTGAGGAACTGGGCTCCGAAGCACAGCCAGAACGTCTGGGCCATGTGAGTCGCCGAGAAAAGGTGGATTTATTTCGCCCAGGGGCCCTGCCACTCGGTGGGTAGGTGGGTATGCATGATGAATTGTGTGACGGGAGGGGGCTGTTAAGAAGGCGTTAAAGAAGGCATAAATGCATAATGCCCATCAGATAGGTTACACTGCTCAGCGGGCCAAGAAAGACTTGCGTGGAGATATTCGTCCTCGGAGATATTCATCCTCGCTCGCGCATCTTCTTTGCCTCTCTCCTTCTCTCCCAAATATACACCCAACTTCACCCGTTTTTCTCCTCGTGTTACTGGTGTCACAACAGCAGCAGGAATTGAGGACCCAAATGCAGACGTGGTAACAGGTAAAACAAAAGCTTTACTGGTGGGAAACGTGAGGCTATCAGGAACACACGTGACGAGAACATGTTACAGACATGGTGACATGGTACAGGCATGGAACAGATGTGGAGACATGGTACAGACATGGTGACATGGTACAAGCATGGAACAGATGTGGAGACATGGTACAGATGTGGAGACATTGTGCAGACACGGAACAGATATTGAGACATGGTACAGACATGGTACAGAAGTGGAGACATGGCACAGACATGGAGACATGGTACAGATGTGGAGACATGGTACAGACATGGTGACATGGTACAAGCATGGAACAGATGTGGAGACATTGTACAGACACGGAACAGATATTGAGACATGGTACAGACCTGGTACAGAAGTGGAGACATGGAGACATGGTACAGACATGGTGACATGGTACAGATGTGGAGAAATTGTACAGACATGGAACAGATATCAAGACATGGTACAGACATATTACAGAAGTGGAGACATGGCACAGACATGCTACAGATGTGGAGATGTGGTACAGACATGGAACAGATATCGAGACATGTTACAGAAGTGGAGATATGGCATAGACATGGAGACATGGCACAGATGTGGAGATGTGGTACAGACATGGAGACATGGAAACCAGGGCTGGAGAGGCTGGAACCAGGAGCAGCCATGAACATTGGCCTCTTCTTTCTCTGTGCCAGATGTGATAAAACACCCAGAGATCTTCTTGTGATATCATGAGACATGGTAGAGACATAGTCAAGATGTGGCGACATGGTAGAGACATGGTACAGAAGTGGAGACATGGTACAGATGTGGAGACATGGTACAGACATGGTGACATGGTACAGATGTGGAGACATGGTACAGACATGGAACAGATGTCAAGACATGGTACAGACATATTGCAGAAGTGGAGACATGGCACAGACATGCTAGAGATGTGGTACAGACATGGAACAGATATCCAGACATGGTACATAAGTGGAGACATGGAGACATGGTACAGACATGGTGACATGGAACAGATATCGAGACATGTTACAGAAGTGGAGACATGGCACAGACATGGAGACATGGCACAGATGTGGAGACATGGAAACCAGGGCTGGAGAGGCTGGAACCAGGAGCAGCCATGAACATTGGCCTCTTCCCTCTCTGTGCCAGATGTGATAAAACACCCAGAGATCTTCTTGTGATATCATGAGACATGGTAGAGACATAGTCAAGACGTGGCGACATGGTAGAGACATGGTACAGAAGTGGAGACATGGTACAGATGTGGAGAAATTGTACAGACATGGAACAGATATCAAGACATGGTACAGACATATTACAGAAGTGGAGACATGGCACAGACATGCTAGAGATGTGGTACAGACATGGAACAGATATCCAGACATGGTACATAAGTGGAGACATGGAGACATGGTACAGACATGGTGACATGGAACAGATATTGAGACATGGCACAGACGTGGAGACGTGGCACAGACATGGAGACATGGCACAGATGTGGAGACATGGAAACCAGGGCTGGAGAGGCTGGAACCAGGAGCAGCCATGAACATTGGCCTCTTCCCTCTCTGTGCCAGATGTGATAAAACACCCAGAGATCTTCTTGTGATATCATGAGACATGGTAGAGACATAGTCAAGACGTGGCGACATGGTAGAGACATGGTACAGAAGTGGAGACATGGTACAGATGTGGAGAAATTGTACAGACATGGAACAGATATCAAGACATGGTACAGACATATTACAGAAGTGGAGACATGGCACAGACATGCTAGAGATGTGGTACAGACATGGAACAGATATCCAGACATGGTACATAAGTGGAGACATGGAGACATGGTACAGACATGGTGACATGGAACAGATATTGAGACATGGCACAGATGTGGAGACATGGAAACCAGGGCTGGAGAGGCTGGAACCAGGAGCAGCCATGAACATTGGCCTCTTCCCTCTCTGTGCCAGATGTGATAAAACACCCAGAGATCTTCTTGTGATATCATGAGACATGGTAGAGACATAGTCAAGACGTGGCGACATGGTAGAGACATGGCACAGACATGGAGACATGGTACAGATGTAGAGACATGGTACAGACGTAGAGAAATTGTACAGCTGTGGAGACATGGTACAGACATGTAGACATGGCACAGATGTGAAGACATGGTACAGACGTGAAGACATGGTACAGACATGGAGACATGGTACAGACATAGCCCAGACATGGAGACATCAATCAATCAGTCAAGTTGCATTTGATATAGCACTTGTCTTTTTCTAGCTGCAACAGCGACTCAAAGTGCTACATGATATAGATGTGGAGACATGGTACAGACGTGAAGACATGGCACAGACATGAAAACATGGTGGAGATATGGAGACATGGCACAGAAGACATGGTACAAACATGGAGATGTGGTACAGACATGGAGACATGGCACAGAAGACATGGTACAGACATGGAGACGTGGTACAGACATGGAGACATGGCACAGAAATGAAGACATGGTACAGATATGGAGACATGGCACAGACGTGGAGACATGGCACAGATGTGGAGCCATAGAAACCAGGGCTGGAGAGGCTACAACCAGGAGCAGCCATGAAACGTGGCCTCTTTGCCTCTGTGTGCCAGATGTGATGAAACACCCACAGATCTTCTTGTGATATCACATCACAGAGCCAGTGACTAAAGTAGACCAGACCCTCATTTCCATGTCCTTCTAAAACAATCCAGACCATTCCATCCAAGGCACCCAGTACAAGCCCCGCTTGCTGCGGCGCGGAGGTCTCGGTTCTCTGTGTGTTTGCTTTGCAGCATGGCGCTTGGCAGGTTTGTTGCGAGGCTGAGTTCTAGCTGACAGCAGTGTCTGTTTGCATACCGAGTCCCAGCTAGGTGAGGGTATAACAGACGGCTCATTTGAGACATTTTGGGGTAATTAGGTGTTTGGGAATTTGAAATGTACTTGAATTTGAGTGTTGTCTAGAATAGTTAATCATGCCCTGCGTTGACTAATTAACAAATTAATTGAGTTACTTTGCTTCGCTGTGGACCGTCCCATTCACCCACCCAAATAAACATATATACACACCCTCTCTCCAAGATCCCCGTCAAGATATGAATCAAACAGAGACATCCTCAATACAGTTGAGCCCCATAAGGTGACATCCAGCCATGTTACTAAATTAAATCTAAAAACCCTAAAATCTCAGGCAGTTAAAATTATTTTATTTCCAAATGTATCAAATGAGCAATTCGGCAAGATTGTCACTAATTTTGCCTGTTGAGTCGACTGGTCTGTAGAATTGTGAGGCTTGTCGGGGCGTCCGGGTAATGTAGCTATCTATTCCTTTGCCTAAAATCCCTGTGTGTTACCTCCGGCTTGGTCGGGCGTCCCTATAGATACAGTTGGCCGTGTCCGCTGGTGGGAAGCTGGATGTGGGTATGTGTCCTGGTCGCTGCACTAGCGCCTCCTCTGGTTGGTTGAAGCGCTTGTTCGAGGGGGAACTGGGGGGGGGGAATAGCGTGATCCTCCTACGTGCTACATCCCCCTAGCGTAACTCCTCACCGTCAGGTGAAAAGAAGCGGCTGGTGACTCCACATGTATCGGAGGAGGCATGTGATAGTCTGCAGCCCTCCCCGGATCGACAGAGGGGTGGAGCACCCAGACAGCAAAATTGCTGTGGCCCGGATCCGTCCCACACCCGACACTTTCATCCGGCCCACATGCCGTGTAGAATGATGGCACTTGGGCGGTCCGCTCCTGTTTGCCAGATCTGGGCCAGAACCAAGCCATAGCAATGCCGCATGTGCCACATATTTGCCAAAGGTGGCCCATATTTGTTTTGTGATATTTGGGCCGTATTCACCATTTACCACACGGGCCACTTCAGGGTCACATCCAGATTACATGTTGCCGAGAGCACCGCATCTTTGCCAAAAAAGGCCCACATTTTATTTGGCATATTAGGGCCATATTTGCTGTTATACATGTGGGCCACTTCAGGCTCACATCCATTTTGTCAGGGCCAGAAGAAGACCATCAGCGCCACACCTTTGCCTGAAGTGGCCCACATCTGGATGCTGTTTGGGCAGCAACCGGGACGGCTCGGAAGAGTGGGGTAATTGGCGGGATACAATTGAGGAGAAAAAGGGGGAAATTCCCCCAAAAAAGAAGAAAATGTGAAGCTCGTCAGTCACAACTACAGCGAATGTTTGCTTTGTGACGTTGCTCTGCAGAGCGTCCTCAGCAGACGGTATTGTTGACGACGTCATAGACAACTGACAAAGACAACAGACTCAATTCCTGAGCTATGTAAATCACTGCATAACGTTTGTCACTTGTCCGCTACTTAGGCACATAAAATACTTTTGATAACATGACTCACAGCGGTGCCCAGTGGTGCACTTCGCTCATTGCACTAACTGAGGCAGATCACAGAGACCAGGACCCGAATAAAGCCGTGACCGTCGTAGAGAGAAGCCATGCACATATCACGTGGCTCCGTTTAATTGGATGTTTGATGCTGAATGTGCCCGGCGCCGAGCCGAAGTTTGTCTTCTTTAACTGGACTTGTGTTTATGAAGGAGTGAGCCGCCTCGCTGGCAGCACGGTGACGCAGTGGTTAGCGCGGTCGCCTCACAGCAAGAAGGTTCTGGGTTCGAGCCCCGGGGTAGTCCAACCTTGGGGGTCGTCCTCTGTGTGGAGTTTGCATGTTCTCCCCGTGTCTGCGTGGGTTTCCTCCGGGGGCTCCGGTTTCCTCCCACAGTCCAAAGACATGTAGGTCAGGTGACTCGGCCGTACTGAATTGCCCCTAGGTGTGAATGTGTGTGTGTGATGGCCTGGCAGCCTGTCCAGGGTGTCTCCCCGCCTGCCACCCAATGACTGCTGAGATAGGCTCCTGCATCCGAGAGCGGGATAAGCGGTTTGGGTAACGGATGTATGGATGGATGAGTGTCTCACTGCCCGGTAACTGTTGAGCATGGAGGGCTGTCTGCTTGTGGCCCAGCTCACCTCAGGATGTGGGAGTGGTGCTGCGTGTGGATGACTGGGGCTGTTTGGGTTCCCTCAAGGGAAGCGTTGTGCCATTCAAACCTGGCTCCACCCCCTCTGGTGGAGCCAGGGGAGAACTGCAGACTACCACATGCCTCCTCCCATACATGTGGAGTCGCCGGCCGCTTCTTTTCACCTGACAGTGAGGAGTTTCACCAGGGGGACGTAGCACGTGGGAGGATCACGCTATTCTCCCCAGTCCCCCCGACCGGCCCCCCAACCGATCAGAGGAGGCGCTAGTGCAGCGACCAGGACACATACCCACATCCGGTTTCCCACCCACAGACACGGCCAATTGTGTCTGTAGGGACGCCCGATCAAGCCGGAGGCAACACGGGGATTCGACCGGCGATTCCCGTGTTGGTAGGCAGCAGAATAGACCATTACACCACCCGGACACCCCCTCCCAATACTTGCTTCACGTGTGCGTGTGTGTGTGTGTGTGTGTGTGCTGATCCTGAAGCGGTACTGTTATTAACTGTTGCTCTGTGAGGCGTGTCTGTGGTGACTGTATCTGTATCTGTGAGCTTTGTGGTGTCTGCTGGTTAATTGAGTACATCGCCTCCACTCATCCACCAGCTGGCTGCCACCAGACGTTCTGTTTAATGTGTGATTAGAGTTGGACTGACAACGCTTCCGTGTGTGTGTGTGTGTGTGTGTGTGTGTGTCCACCAGGTTTTTTTTTTATCCTAATGGGGACCAAATGTCACCATCAGGACACAAAAAGTTGAAACCCACCTACCTTGTGAGGACATTTTATGGATCCCCATGAGGAAAAGGGTCTGTTTTAGGGTTTGGGTTTAGGGTTCAGGGTAGAAGTAGGATAAGGTTAGGGTTAGGGTCAGGGTTAGGGTTAGGGTCAGGGTTAGGGTCAGGGTCAGGGTTAGGCATGTAGTTATGATGGTTAAGGTTAGGGTTAAGGGCTTGGGAATGAATGTAGCCTTGTGGTTTGGTGGCACAGTGGTCCAGTGGTTAGCGCTGTTGCCTCACAGCAAGGAGGTCCCGGGTTCAAACCTCAGGCCGTCTCAGGTCCTTTCTGTGTGGAGTTTGCATGTTCTCCCCGTGTCTGCGTGGGTTTCCTGCGGGTGCTCTGACTTCCTGCCACAGTCCAAAGACATGTTGGTCAGCTGAATTGGCCTGAATAAATTGTCCCTAGGTGTGGATGTGTGTGTGTGTGGGGGGGGGCCCTGTGATGGACTGGCGGCCTGTCCTGGGTGACTCCCTGCCTGCCGCCCAGTGACTGCTGGGATAGGCTCCAGCATCCCGCGAACCCTATCAGGATAAGTAGCTTGGATAATAGATTGATGTTAGGGTTAATACTCCTGTCTGTGCCCCTGAGCAAGGCAGTGGAAAGAAGAACTGGAGTTGGTCCCCGGGTGCTGCTGCTGCCCTCTGCTGCTATACGATAGGATGGGTTACATGCAGAGATCACATTCATTATAAGAATACAATGACAGAATTTTGTTGCTTTCTTTCTTCTTCTTCTTCTTCTCTAGTCAGTGAGGGGTCGCCACAAGTACAGGGGGACGTGTGTGTTTGTTTTTAGTGGGAATCTGAGCACACACTCGTGCATGCATTGCTGCAGGTTGAAGTACAAATCCACAAATCCATGCCACTATTTCCACTATCTCAGTACCTGCATGCAGCTGGGCAGTGGGAGTGGAAGAGGAAAACGCAGAGAGGACGAGACGGAGACGCTCGTCTGTCTGTACATGTGTGTATTAATGTGTAAGTGTGTATTGTATGAGTGAATGGGGGTATCACTGAGCGTCTGATATAAAAAAAATGTAAATTAATCTTTAAAAAAAAGTTTTGTCACATCCTCCATGGCATTTTGTCACCCGCTAGAGGAAATAATTGGCTGTCTATCTTTTTCCATTATACGGCAGTTATCAAAGGTGACTTAAATACCCTTTTAATTTTTTTTACTATTTTTTCTTGATTATTTTCTTTTCTTTTTCTTTTTTTTGTTTTATTTCATTGTATTTATTTTTTATTGATTATTTTATTTTTTATTCTCTTTTGAGTGCAGTGGCAATACAGGTGACAGCTTTGTCATCCCAAAAAACCGCATTGAAACTGACAACAGAGACAGAGATGGGGAGGGAGAGAGAGAGAGACAGACAGACAGACAGACAGACAGACACAGGGAAGCAGAAAGAAACAGACAGATGCAGAGGGAGAGAGATGAAGAGAGAGACAGACAGATAGGGGGGAGAGAGTGAAAGACAGAAACAGATGGGGAGAGAGGGAAAAGGGCAGAAACAGAGAGAGACTGACAGTGAGAGAGACAGACAAGGAGGAAGGCAGACAGACAGAGAGAGAGACGGGTAGAGACAGACAGATAGGGGGGAGAGAGTGAAAGACAGAAACAGATGGGGAAAGGGGGAAAAGGGCAGAAACGGAGAGAGACTGACAGTGAGAGAGACAGAGACAAGGAGGAAGGCAGACAGACAGAGAGAGACGGGTAGAGACAGACAGATAGGGGGGAGAGAGTGAAAGACAGAAACAGATGGGGAGAGAGGGAAAAAGGCAGAAACGGAGAGAGACTGACAGTGAGAGAGACAGAGACAAGGAGGAAGGCAGACAGACAGAGAGAGAGACGGGTAGAGACAGACAGGTCTGCTCCAGTGCTGCAGGCAGGTAGCCAGCTAAATGGAGATGTATAGGAGCAGGTATGGCTCTGCTGCGCTACTCCACAGGACGGCTAATGAGCCAATTTGGCCACGGGGGCCTCTCTAATAAAAACAACACTGCAAGAGGTGGAAGGAAAAAAGAAAGACCCCCCCACACACACACACACACACACACACCCAACCCCCAATCTAATCACAGTCTTCCCGCCACCAACGTCCAGTTCTCAATCACAACAGACGGCCCCGGACCCCGCGGAGGAGTCGAAAAAGACGCAAGGATGGAGAGGGGGGGAGGAGGAGGTAGTGGAGAAGGAGGAGAGGGGAGAGAGGGATGTAAGATGGTGGATATGGAGCATAGACTATGACGTAGACCTTGCAGACGGTCAGACCCTTTCGTCGACTGGTTAACGTAGTCGCCCGTGCTGCGGGAGACCCGGGTTCGCGTCCCGTCTGCGGTGGTTCCCGACTGCCCCCAGAATTCACTACATTGGTGTCGGAAGGGGGATGGTGAAACCGTCAGGCCATCGGAAGCGCGTGCGCCCAGAGGCGTGAGGGCGTTGGTGTGCTGAAGCATGGGGATGCGCTTCCCGAAGGAGGAGGGGGGGTAGTGTACCGACCACGAGTAACTGGACTCGCTAGCCCTTGGCTAATGGGTCGGACCCTTGAGTCGACTGGTTAACGTAGTCGCCCGTGCTGCGGGAGACCCGGGTTCGCATCCTGTCTGCGGTCGTTCCTGGCTGCCCCCTGAATTTGCTACATTGGGTATCTATGGGTATTGTCTGTGATGATCGATACCCATAGATATCTGAAGAGCCTTTTTTGAAGCCACGAGTTTACGTTTACACTCACCGCCATCTTGTCAGAGTTTGGGGGTGGAAAATTATTTTTAGCAACACGGTGGAGCATGAGGGGAGCCTGCTTCAGATGCATGAGCAGCCTGTCCAGCTCTCCAGAAAGAGACTTGTCAATCAAGGCAAACCCCCCACCCCCACCCCAAACATACCAATCCTTAAGCCTTTATATCCCAATGGAACAACAATTTGAAAAATCTCCACCAAAACACGTTAGTGGAAGGAAAATTAGCTATTGAGTCCTAAACTTCAGTGGAAAAAAATAATTGTGACTTTGTACCTCTCGAGAGAAGTTGGGGTTTTTCCCGTTGACTTCCACACAACTGGACTCTTTTTGGAGCCAATATCTAGTGGCCATTAGAAGAACTGCATCTGAAGCCACTTGAGCACTGCTTTAGAAAATCAGATGTGGTGGTTGCCTCTTGGCATGGCGAAGACATGGCGGATAGGCATGGACAAGATAAGAGATGGGTGAGAGAGAGAGTCCTAAATGAAGTGGAGTAGTATGTCAGATGGACTGGCCATTGGGAGCACTGGGAGAAATTTTGATGGGCCGTTCGCTCTGTGAGCCACTTGACCAGCCCTTTTTTTTTCCTTGAGCAGTCCATTATACAAAAACAAGAAGAAGAGCAATGCATCATCAGCCTACTTTGATTATGCACCAGCCCACATCCTCCTCCTCAACACCCCTCCACTACCACTACCACTTTGGGCCCTCAGGCCCATCCAATCAGAAGGCTTCTTTTTTTGCTGGATCATCCAGTGAATATCAGCCAATGAATACAGTTTCAATTATCTGACCACGTGACCAAGTGAAAATAAAACAATTCTTGTTCCTTGCTTCTTGTTTACTATATGCTGATGATAGGTCGGTTGTTTTGAGTGGTAGTGCGTTTGGCAAAAGCCAGATACTGAGCAGCCTCTCCTCTTTCACTCAGTGTACAGCGCATCGCACAGAGGAACAGAAGCCTACTCTCCGCTAGCTAGCTGCTTTTGATGTAGGCGAAGGGAAAAGGCATGGCAGAACAAAGCAGGAGGGAGAGAATTCAGCTCAAGTTCAGTCATCACTGTTGACCCAGACACCTACTCCTGCTCCAGTTTCTCCTCGAGTGTCGAGTAGTAACGCTGCCACGTAGCCGCTTACTCAGCCCGTTCCCCGTCAGCAGCTGCGCTGATGAAAGGCTCTTTTCTACTGTCAGGCGGATAAGAACCGGCATCAGGGCATCGATAATGACATGCAGACTGAACTCTTTGTCCCTGCTCCCCGTTGAAAGAGAACTGACTGACTCGTTGGACTAATATGAAATAATTTCAGTGTTCAGCACCAACCCTGTCATCCCCAGTAATCATCAAAAGTAAGCTAATTTACAGGTTCAGACTCCAGTAGTCTATTGCCTATTTCAATATTAGTGTTTATTGGGTGTAGTTTTGTTGGGTGTACAGCTGGATTCTATACTGATGTTGCTGCATCTGCTGTGTTTGTGTCTCTGTGTGTGTCTGTGTGTGTGTGTGCCAGACTATGTGATGCTGTTAATGTTCGTCTTGGTGCCTGTAACAGTCCCTCTGATGATGTATGAGCCTTGTATGATCAAACTGTGGTGCATTCAGGCAAGTGTAGTTGTAGTGGCCTATTTTGGTAAACGTGTGTGTCAGAACCTGGTCTTGGACAGGCACTTGCTTTTCTCTGTGCCCACCCACACTGATTTCTGCCTACGCTACAGGTGTGCGTGCATTTTTGTTACCTTTTGGAGAACTTCTGTGGTATAAACTCTAACCTTGTTGGTACCAGTGGTCCTCATGGGGACCAAAGCCCGGTCCTAGTGAGGCAAAATGGTCGGCACGGTGGCGCAGTGATTAGCGTTGTCACCTCAGAGCAAGAAGGTCCTGGGTTCGAACCCCGGGGTTGTCCAACCTTGGGGGGTCATCCAAGGTCGTCCTCTGTGTGGAGTTTACATGTACCCCCATGTCTGTGGTGGGTTTTCTCCGGTTTCCCCCACCATCAAAAAGACATGCATGTCTTGGTCTACGCCCGTGACCAAGGCATGGTGAGGCGAACTGGAGTTGGTCCCCGGGTGCTGCACAGCAGCTGCCCACTGCTCCTAGCTACACAGCTAGGATGGGCTAAATGAAGAGCATCATTTCCCCATGGGGATCAATAAAGTATCTCAGAATAAAAAAAAATGTAATTTCTGAGGTCCTGGTTAAGGTTGGGGTTAGGCATGAATTGGTTATGGTTACAACATGGAGGAGGACATGGTAAGCTGAAATAAGCCACCTCATTTCTAGAGATGGTGGCGGCATGGTGGCACAGTGGTTAGCGCAGTTTCCTCACAGCAAGAAGGTCTGGGGTTGTCCAAACTTGGGGGTCATCCCTGGTTGTCTTCTGTGTGGCGTTTGCATGTTCTCCCCATGTCTGCGTGGGTTCCTCCCACAGTCCCAGGGCATGTAGGTCAGGTGAATCGGCCATACTAATCCCCATGTGTGAATGTGTCAGCCCTGTTATGGTCTGGCGACCTTTCCAGGGTGTCTCCCCACCTGCCGCCCAGTGACTGCTGGGGTAGGCTCCAGCATCCCCACCACCCTGATTAGGATAAGCAGCTTGGATAATGGATGGATGGATGGATGGATGGTTAGGGTTAAGGGTATCCACAATGGATGGAAGTCAATGCAACGTCCTAATGCCCGAGGGGGAAACACCGAGGGCGGTCTGACAGGACGTGGAAGCGGGGCAGGCTAAGCTAACTGCTAGCACACGCAGACCGGGAATTCCGACAGTCATCCTGACGTTCGCGCTCTTGGACAGTGAATGTATATATTTATTTATTTTATATGTTGGATGTATGTGTTTTTGCAGTTTTTGTAGGTTTTTTGTAGTTTGGATGTGTGTGTTCTTGTAGTTTGGATATGTATTGTGGTCTTTGTGTTGCACTGCTGTGGGCTGGAGGAAACAATATTTCATGAAATGACAAATAAATGTTGCTGAATGTTACTGATAATAAGGAAATGTGTGTGTGTGTGTGTGTGTGTGTGTGTGTGTGTGTGTGTGTGTGTGTGTGTGTGTGTGTGTGTGTGTGTGTGTGTGTGTGTGTGTGTGTGTGTGTTGCTGGTGACAAACCTTTCAGTTGCTCTTAAAGTATAGCTCTGTATTAGTGTTAGAGTAGCCCAGAGTATCCATCCATTATGCTTATAAGTGGTGGTATTAAGGGCTGGTGTGTTTGTGTTTGTGTGAGTGTGTCGATGGGGCGGGGGTGGTGGAGTATTCGCGGGCTGGTTGTGGTGGGCTGGTCTGGGTAAAAAAGTCCAGGGCCATTTTTTTAGTCCCCGTCCATCCCTGCATATGATAGATGAATTAAAGTGGCGGCACGGTGGCGCAGTGGTTAGCGTGGTTGCCTCACATTAAGAAGGTCCTGGGTTCGAGCCCCGGGGTAGTCCAACCTTGGGGGTCGTCCGGGGTCGTCCTCTGTATGGAGTTTGCATGTTCTCCCCGTGTCTGCCTGGGTTTCCTCCGGGGGCTCCGGTTTCCTCCCACAGTCCAAAGACATGTAGGTCAGGTGAATTGGCCGTACTAAATTGCCCCTAGGTATGAATGTGTGTGTGTGTGTGTGTGTGTGTGTGTGTGTGTGTGTGTGTGTGTGTGTGTGTGTGTGTGTGTGTGTGTTGGCCCTGTGTGATGGTCTGGCAGCCTGTCCAGGGTGTCTCCCCGCCTGCCGCCCAATGACTGCTGGGATAGGCTCCAGCATCCCTGCTGTCATTTCCTTGGCTACCCACATAGCAAAATTGCTGTGGCCCGGACCCGTCCCACACCCGACACTTCATCCGGCCCACATACCACATGGAATGATGGCACTTGGGCGGTCCACTCCTGTTTGCCAGATCTGGGCCAGAACCAAGCCATAGCAATGCTGCATGTGTCACATATTTGCCAAAGGTGGTCCATATTTGATTTGTGATATTTGGGCCATAGTCACCATTTACCACACGGGCCACTTCAGGGTCACATCCAGATCACATGTTGCCGAGAGCACCGCATCTTTGCCAAAAAAAAGGCCCACATTTGATTTGGCATATTTGGGCCATATTTGCTATTATACATGTGGGCCACTTCAGGCTCACATCCATTTTATCAGGGCCAGAACGAGGCCGTCATTGCCGCATCCCTGCCTGAAGTGGCCCACATCCGGATGCTATGTGGGTAAGCATGCAGTATTTCCCACGTGTACTTCACAGTATTCTGTATCACAATTTAAAATCTCCCATCCGGCTCTCTGCTCCATCTTTTTTTCCTGTAGTACAAACGGGCTGCTTGTCTTCTCAGCCAGTCAGTCAGACTTGACCGGATGCTGAGTCAACTGAATGCCTGCTTTAGCATTATCCAGGGTTTGCTGCCCTCCTGTAATGATGCACAGAATTAGCCCTGGGTTGCTGATATGATTAGTCGGCCAAGGACTCCGGTGGGAAGGAGGTGTGTGTGTGTGTGTGGGGGGGGGGGGTGATAGTGATATATAGAAAAGTGAAAAGGGGTTTATGAGGCTTTATCGGGGCGATGCATGGGATGGTCATGTCTTTCTGTGAAGACAAGTCAATAGGTGACACCAAGCAGCGATCTAATGCCAATAACCGCCCCACTGTGCCAAGTTGTGGTTCTGCATTGTTCTTTATTCTTTTCCTCCATTCATCCTCTCCTCCATTCCTCCACTCCTCCATTCCTCCTCCCCTTGCCCCGCACCCCTCAACTGGCCCCTCATAGCAGCAGCGCCTTGTTCATTTTCCCAGTGGCTGCTGCAGTTCACAGTGATTTATATGTTTATGGTCATTACTGACATTGAGTAATACATCCCCCCAACACCCCCCTTCTCTCTCTCTCTCTCTCTCTCTCTCTCTCTCTCTCTCTCTCTCTCACTTTCTCCCACTCTCTCTCTCTCTCTCTCTCTCTCTCCTCTCTCTCTCCTCTCTCCCACTCTCACTGTCTCTTGCTCTCTCTGGCTGTCTCTCTCACTCTCTCTTGCTGTCTCTCCCTCTCTGTCTCTCACGCTATCTCTCTCTCGCTCTCTCTCTGTCCTCTCTCCCACTCTCACTGTCTCTTGCTCTCTCTGGCTGTCTCTCTCTCACTCTCTCTCTCTGTCTCTCCCTCTCTGTCTCTCACGCTATCTCTCTCTCGCTCTCTCTCTGTCTCTCTCTCTCTGTCTCTCTCTCACTCTCTCTCTCTGTCTCTCCCTCTCTGTCTCTCACGCTATCTCTCTCTCGCTCTCTCTCTGTCTCTCTCTCTCTGTCTCTCTGTCTCTCTCACGTTGTCTCTACCTTTCTCGCTCTGTCTCGCTGTCCCCTTTGCTTGCTCGCTGTCTCACTCTCCATCTCTTCTCTCATCCCTCTCTCACTCTTTCTCCATCTCTCTCTCTCTCTCTCTCTCTGTTACTCTGTTTCTTTCCACCTCACTCTCGCTCTCCATCTCTCTTCCATCTCTCCATTGGCAGAGCCCCAACAACCTCTGAGGAATATCAATGACGTTGTTTCTGTTGAATCACTGTCCCCACTCTCACACAGGTAGAGGATTTTTTTTTTTACAACAAGATGGCATCCATTATCCCCCTTTTTTTTATTTGTTTGTTTGTTTTGGTCTTTCATGAGACCGCCATCTGCATTTGAAGTGTTGAACTACCGTTTCTTCCCTGGAAAATAAATTTAGTTTTCTCTACAATAACAATCAGTTGTTCAGTTTGGCTGTTTAGTATTTCTGACTGTTTGCCCTGGCGGTGTTTCAGGGTTTAAAGACGAGTTTCTGCATGTGCTTCTGGCAAGAGGTATTGTGGTTTTAAGGTCCAGGTGATTTTAAAGAGCTTTTTTTTTTAAAGCAAATAGTTAAGGCGGGGTGCCACTTCACCCGGTTATCGATCCTCTTGAAATGGTCAGTAGTTCAGTAGAAAAATGCACGCCACTGGACTGATCATGGAAGATGTGAAGGCGGTCCACCGTTCACCCGAACGACTTTTTCAGCTCGGTTCCGGTCAGTGGCGTTACGCTCGAGGCAGGCTACTCGACGCAGCGTCGTGGCCAGATGTACCGATGCCAAAGGTCACATGACTGCTACAAGCGACGCTTCTTTGCGTCACACGTGTCCAGGATGAGTCGAGCTGGGGTTGACTGTGTGGCGGGCTTAAGCCAAATGCTGTTGAAATTGTACTTGGCCAATTACCCCACTCTTCCAAGCCATCCTGGTCACTGCTCCTCCCCCTCTGCTGATCCGGGGAGGGCTGCAGACTACCACATGTCTCCTCTGATACATGTGGAGTCACCAGCCGCTTCTTTTCACCTGACAGTCAGGAGTTTCACCAGGGGGACGTAGCGTGTGGGAGAATCATGCTATTCCCCCTCCCCCCCAAACAGGCTCCCCGACCGACCAGAGGAAGCACTAGTACAGCTACCAGGACACATACCCGCATCCGGCTTCCCACCCGCAGACACAGCCAATTGTGTCTGTAGGGACGCCCGACCAAGCCGGAGGTAACAAGGGGATTCAAACCGGCGATCCCCGTGTTGGTAGGCAACGGAGTAAACCGCTATGCTACCCTTCACCTGAAATGTTTGCTTTGTCACCCTGAAATGCGAGGCAAATGTTGGATCACTACAATTAGAAACCACAGTTTCCACATAGCCCCCCAGTCGATTGGGATGTTCTCTGCTATTCTGGACGGCAAGGGCAGTGACCGTACCATTGAGCGTGTTTTGTAGTATTAAACACGTATTTAAAACGATTTCATCAGGCTCCGAAAACTCTCCGAAACGAACGCAAAGAATGGTCTTCTCGGCTGCCATAGATGCAACGCTTGTGTAACACAACAGGTGGTTCATCACGCCACCATTTCTGTTTAAATAAACGTTTTGCTACGTTTTGTCGGGGCTTAACGCACTCAGTAATGGACGTTTATCTAGCTAGCAAGTAGTGACCGGTCACCCAGAGATAATAAGGTGGAACTTCCTCTCTGGTGGAACAACCAGAGAGAACCATCAAAGACAGTCAACTTGCACAAGATAGTGATTTAACGGACGGTGGAAATCTTCGAGATTGCCACTTTAAGAACAACACAGTGTGTATGAGAGGCATCGATCATGAGTGACAGCAATGCGAGCTCTGCCCAAACACTCCTGGAAGTCAGATTTGATATCACCTCCTAATGAAGGGCAAAATCAGATTCTGAGAATTCAACCCAGAACTGCGCTGTAACCCATGGAAATGCTTCCAGAACCGATCTGGCATCGCAGCGTGCCTCGGTAAGTTCCCATCATGGAAAAGTGCCGGAAGTGCATCAACAAGCAGAAAACCCCTATCAATAAATGGACAGACATGCAAATGACCAGCAAACTAATCAGTGATCAGTTTATTTGATAATAAAATAATTTTGATTACCGGTATATATTTTATACTTTTTGTTGAATTCGTAGCTATAATTGGTTAATTGGCCCAGTGATGGACTGGCGGCCTGACCAGGGTGTCTCCCCACCTGCCGCCCGATTCCTCCAGTTCCTCCTAGCCCTCTCCCCCTGTGCTGTATGTCCTTGCACAGGAACCATACCCCCACACCCTCCTCTCTGCTCACCTGTCATCTGCTGCCAGCTGTTCCCTCCAAAACATCTGCCACACCCACCTGTGCGCCCTCTGCACCACTCGTCTGCCAATCATCTGTCAGCCCTCCAAGTTGTACACACACCTGGTCCCCATCAGCTCGTTGGTCTCAGTGGTATTCTTACCACTCTGTACAACAGAGGGTACAACGTCCTGGGTAGGACATTAAACTGCAACCGTCGGGTCGTCGGCGACTAAACCGGCTCCCCCACTTCAACCCTTGGGTTGTTGTGAGGAGGGTGTGTGGACACCCAGCAGGATTAAAAACAAAACCTGTCAAAAGGGCGGATGAGTTCCTCTGTGAACCAACGGCCGTGCATACCTGGAGAGGCGATCGGGACTACCAGGTACTCCCCCTACTGACACACAGTGATGACTCAAACCACTTGTTTTGAGGCATCAGCTGTGCTCCTACGACCTCCATAGGTTACGGAACTGAAGATGATGAAGTACAACAGAGCCTTACTTTATTTATTTATTTATTTATTTTCTTGCCTTTCATCCTTTAGTATTCTGGCCCACACTCCAGCATAGCAGGTGGCGGGAATGCACCTTACACGCTAGTTGCCACCCGCCATTAAATACAAGAAGAAGAAGAAGAAGAGCCTTGCTGTGCCCTGCTTTGTATCTCGCCTTCGGTCTGTTTGTTGACCCCTTCTTGCGAGTGTTACCCTGAGCCCTTCCTCAAGATTCTAATGTCTGCTTGATGAGACTGACCTCTGGCTTCGTACCTGGGATTGTTTTGACTTACTATCTGCCGACTGTTTCCAGTAAACCCGCTGCTCTTAACATCCGGCCTGCTGTCTGCACTCGAGTCCTTCCCGGTCTGTGACGGGATCAAAGCCGCCATCCTCATTAATGCTTCTCATATATCAACCACATCATAGAATCTTCCAGCTCTCTTTGATGTGCTTGAAAGTTCCCAGTTAGCACCAGGAAGGTGTACTTGGATTTTTTTTTTGTTTTTTTGGTTGGATTTCTGTTTCAGCCGGCTGCAGAACCCTCCCTCTCTTTATCGCATCCGGCTCTCTCAGCACCCGGGCCTAATGAACCGAGACTCCCTCTTACAGTCTGCCCTCTCCCCCCCCCCCACTGAATTGAAATCGCCCCGCCAAGTGGCTTCCTGCAGCATTTATCAAAAAACGACCGAGTCGCCGGTTCCCCGTGGCAGTCCATCATCACCTTAAGCCAGGAGTGTCTTAAAGGTGCCCCCCCCCCTAAAAAAAGAAAGACAAATCCTTCCTGCGAGTGTTGTGCCCGTATCCAAAAACAAGAACTGTTTGGTTTTCACAGCGGAAACGCAAAGCTCCACAAGCACCGAATCAATGAAATCATGGCACAGAAAACAACATCGTCGTGTCGTG
>JAJHIY020000918.1:0-21311 GCA_022114975.2 Lampris megalopsis
CACGACACGACGATGTTGAAACCCGCGGGGGGCACGGCCACATAACGCCGTCAGTTTCTCTGTAGCGCGGCGGACACAAGCCACCTGTTCTTCCAGGCTCATAGCGGAAAAATCTTCGTGCTGGTCACCTGCGCAGGCAACTTCGTGGCCTGCTGCCAAAATCCGCTCCAGCAGCAATGGCTGTTCTTGCGCCACAATAGCTGGCAGGCACCAGGTGGTGTTCACCTGCTTTTTCGCCAGCAGATTCAGTAAACGGTCAACACCGCGTAACGTACCATAGCGCCAGACAGACAATGTTTTATCCCGTCCTTCAACAGTAGGAGCCTGGGACAAAATGCCGTAGATATCATTAAAATCAATGGTGATAACCGCAGCAGAACGGTATCCCTGCGGCCAGGGCGAAGTACTCCGGTAAGCATTGTGTTTTTATCCGGCATGTTGACACTCCTGCATATACCACGCTGCGACAGCATCACAACGGGCAAACCACACGTCGCCACGGGAAGTCATATGGGCAAAGAATTTCTCCAGCAACAAAATGCGGCCTGGCTGCCCGGAGATTTTGGGGTGAAACAACGTGGTCAGGCATAATCCTTCATCCATGGCGCCATCAAATTCCCGTTGCCAGTTATCCAGCGTCAGTGCATAGCTGGCAGTGCGGTCTCCCCTTTGGGAAAATCCGGGTTACGGGTATAGGCCAGTGAGGCATAGTCATCCATTTCCCACTTGCCGGGGATTTCCACCAGTGGCGGGAAACCCGCAACCTCAATGCAATAAGGTCTGTCATCGCCACGCATACTGCTCGAATAGAGAACCCCTGCAGCCTTGAGCACTTCAGGAGTACTGGCTTGCCAGTCTCCCGACGGGGTACGGAACCCTCGTGCGGTAATACCTAAATAGCGTTGAAAAATTTCTGCGGATTTCGCCATCACTGCATGCTGTTCATCAGGGCTCAGGGCAAAAAACGATTCGTGCCGATAACCATGAAATGCCACTTCATGCCCCTTGTTCCACTATGGCGCGGCATTGTTCCGGCCAGTGCTCAACAACCCAGGCCGGAACAAAAAAAGTGGCCGGTAACTGAAAGTCTTGCAGTAAATCGAGCAAACGACCGAGTGCCCGAAATGGCCCATAAGAGCCAAAGGTAAAGTACTCTGGTGAAGACCAGATACTGCCATTAAGCATGGCATCGCCAGTCGGGCCATCTAAATCAAACGCCAGCGCCATACAACCGCGTTTTCCCTCAGGCCAACGTACACGACACGACGATGTTTCAGCCCTGGTTGACGGTGGCTTTGGCTACGCCGTTATCTGATAAGCCCCATTTAGTGAGGATTTTTTGGTAGGTACCATTGGCTATCATGTCATTCAGCGCGCCCTGAATGGCATCGCGTAATGCAGTGTTGTCCTTGCCAATCGCCATCCCGGTGTACTGGAAAGCGAATGCTTTATCCAGTGGCTTAAAGGTTCCTTTTTCGAGGCTCATAATGTAAGGCAGCGTTTCGCTCCCCTGCACGGCTGCATCCAGGCGGCGCTGGCGTAACTGCGTGCGCGCATCAGCGCTACCTTCAGTACCCACAACCACAACAGCCGGTTTCCCCGCAGCTTCGCAATGAGCTTTGCTCCAGTTAGCAATTTCCTGCGGAAATGTAGTGCGGCGGCTGGTGCCAACATGTTTGCCACACAAATCAATATCATGCTGGAGATCCTGACGGGCGGTCAGCGTGTAAAACTGTGGGCCGGTTTTGAAGTAGTCAATAAAATCGACCACTTTCTGGCGTTCTTTGGTATCTGTCATCCCTGACATCACCATATCGACGCGTTTGGTTACCACAGCATTGACCATCTGCTCAAAAGCGATTTCCTGCCAGTTCACTTTGATACCCAGCTCTTTGCCAATGGCTACGCCCAGGTCGTAATCCACACCAGTTAACTGATTGCTGGCCGGGTCTTTAAAATCCATTGGCGGGTAGTTCGGCATAATTGCCACGGTAATTTTCGCCTTTTGCCTTGATGGATGCTGGCAATTCCGTTGCCGCCCAGCTGCTGGAGGACTGGACAACGAGTGCAGTTGCTATCACGCTCAGAAACAGGTTTTTTCATGGTTTACCCCGGTTAATTAAAGGAGAATGGCATTAATGAAATTTTTCATTCGCGGGTTACGCGGGTTGAGCAGAATCTCTTCTGGTGCGCCCTGCTCAATAATCTGGCCCTTCATCCATAAACACCACCTGGTTGGCAACCTCGCGGGCAAAGCCCATTTCATGGGTCACCACCAGCATTGTTGTGCCCCTCCTGCGCCAGTTGACGCATGACAGCCAACACTTCCCCCACCATTTCGGGATCCAGTGCCGAAGTGGGGTTCATCAAACAACATCAGTTTTGGTTTCATTGCCAGTGCCCGGGCTATGGCAACGCGCTGTTGTTGCCCGCCAGAGAGCGACTGTGGGTAGGCGTGTGCTTTGTTTGCCAAACCAACCCGCTCCAGTAATGCCATCGCCTCTTCAGTTGCTTCGCGTTTTGGGCGCAATAACACATTGCATGGGCCTTCAGTGATATTCTCCAGCGCAGTCTTATGGGGAAATAAGTTAAAACGCTGGAAGACCATGCCGGTATGCAGGCGCTGGCGGGCAATTTGTTTGTCATTGAGTGGATAGAGCTTGTCGCCTGCAATGCGATAACCAGCCAACTCGTTATCTATCCAGATCCCACCACGGTCCACCTTTTCAAGTTGGTTAATACAACGCAGAAAGGTACTTTTCCCTGAGCCCGATGGCCCGAGAATGCACATCACCTCGCCGTAATTCACTTCCAGACTGACATCTTTCAGCGCGTGGAACTGGTCAAAATATTTGTTCACCTTCATGGCGCGAACAATGTTTCTCATGAGGAACTCCCAGTTACTGGCGGCGGCGATGACCGCGGGAGAAATAACGCTCCAGTTGGCTTTGGCCAAAAGAGAGCACCGTGACAATCATCAGGTACCAAATCCCCGCCACAAACAGCAGCTCCATCACACGCGCGTTAGCGAAGTAGATGTTTTGCGTGTTGTAGAGCAATTCGGAATACTGAATCATGCTCGCCAGACTGGTCGTTTTGATCATGCTGATAAATTCATTACCAATAGGCGGCAGAATAACTCGCATCGCCTGAGGCAAAATAATGCGGCGTAAAGCCTGCAGGCGCGGCATACCAATGGATTTCGCCGCTTCATACTGGCCAATATCCACAGACAACAACCCGGCGCGAACCACTTCAGAGGTATACGCGCCCTGGTTGATACTCAGCCCCAGCAAAGCAGCCAGGAATGGTGTCATGACATGTACGGTCTGCACACTGAACAGGCCGGGAATAGAAATCACCGGGAATACCAGCGCGAGGTTGAACCACAGCAGCAATTGCAGAATCAGTGGGGTGCCCCGAAAAATCCAGGCATAGGCCACTGCGATGTAATGCAACACCGGGTTGGGCGACATATACATAATTGCCGCCACCACACCAAAAACCACGCCCAGCATCATGGCTAAAATCGACATAATCAGAGTGTTCATCACCCCCTGAAGAATGGCTGTGGCAGTAAAAAACTGGCCGACATAACGCCATTCAATATTGCCGTGGGCAAAAGCATTCACCAGCATTGCCACCAGGAGCAAAATCACAACCGAGGCAGTAATTCGCCCATAATAGCGGCGCGGGACGACCTGGTATTTGTCCAGGTCATATTGTGTGTGGCTGTTGTGCGCCGGTGATGATGTTGTAAGCGGGGTTGATTGTTCCATCCTGCCTCCTTCAGGCTCGCGGCCCAGTGTAATTCCGGGTCCAGCTTAGCTGGGATTCGGTCAGCGTTTGCAAGCGGGCTAACTGTTGTTCAACACAGTGCGGTGCGGTGCCACCGAAACCGTGGCGGGCCGCTAATGCCGCATCCAGTGTCAGGGCATCACGAACGTCAGGCGTCAGGCGCTCATCTACCGATTTCAGTTCGGCATCGCTCAGTGCATCCAGCCCGCACTGCTGTTGTTCGCACAGTTGTACCAGTTGGCCGGTAATTTCATGAGCATGCTTAAATGGCACCCCGCGCATGGCCAGCCAGTCCGCCACCTCTGTTGCCAGGGTAAAGCCTTCCGGCGCCTGCTGCGCCATTCTCTGTGTATCGAATTTCAGGGTGGCAACCATGCCAGACATGGCAGGCAGGACCAGCAACAGGGTTTCTACTGCATCAATGACATTACGCTTGTCATCACTTAAATCCCGGTTGTAGGAGAGTGGCATCGCTTTCATAGTAGTCAGTAATGCCATCAGGTTACCGACCAGACGCCCACTGCGCCCACGCGTCAGCTCGGCAATATCCGGGTTTTTCTTCTGCGGCATAATCGAGCTGCCAGTAGCATAGCTGTCATCCAGCTCCACCCAGCGGAACTGGCGAGATGACCAGAGGCAGACTTCCTCGCACAAGCGCGACAGGTTGACAGCTATCATGGCAGTCACAAACAAAAACTCCGCAGCAAAGTCACGGCTGGCAACGGCATCAATGGAGTTTTCACAGGCTGCGATATACCCCAGTTCCTGAGCTGCAAGTTCGGGTTGGCGGGCAATAGCTGAACCTGCCATTGCTGCGGCACCCAGAGGGCAGTATGCACTGCGCTGATCCCAGTCCTGCATACGTGAAATATCCCGGGCGAAAGCCTGAGCGTGAGCCAGCAACTGGTGCCCAAAAACAATGGGCTGGGCCTGCTGGAGGTGAGTAAAACCCGGAGCAATACTGTGAAGATGTCGGGCTGCCTGGCCCATTAGCGCCTGTTGTAACTCCAGCAATGCACTGGCAACACGACGCCCGTTATCCCGCAGGTAGAGACGCAAATCATTCACTGTCTGGTCATTACGAGAACGGCCAGCGCGTAGCTTCCCGCCCAATTCCCCCAGGCGTTCAACCAGTACACGTTCAATAAATGTATGAACGTCTTCATCCGCAGTAATTGGTGAAACCAGTCCGGCTCGAAAATCCTGGTCCAGCTTGTCAATCGCCACCAGCATGGCTGATAACTCTTCAGCGCTGAGCAGCCCGGCTCTTTCCAGCTCTCTGGCATGGGCCCGACACCCGGCGAGATCGTAGGGAGCCAGTGAGAAATAGTGCTCCGGGCTGCGTGATAACGCACTCAGGCTGGCGGCTGGAGCGGATTTAAAACGCGCTCCCCAAAGGCGCTCTGCATTTTCAGACATGCTGTTTCCCTTTCAAGACGGTGATAAATGAGTTCGTCTCCGGCAATAATAAAAACTTATTTTTACTATCACTGGAAAACTTAATTCATTTCATGTTCACTGTACTTTTACCGCAATATTTACGGAGTTAAATAGTAAAAATGGAAAGTAAAGTTTCTCATTATGGAAACATGGCAAATCCGGGCAATGGAAACAGCGCGATGAATCGTAATGATGGAACAACTCTTTCATTAAATAACATCGACCTAAAATTGCTGCGGGTTTTTAAATGTGTGGTGGAAGCCGGAGGAATGACGGCGGCCAGCCATGAGCTGAATATTGGCCTTGCTGCAATTAGCAAACAGGTTTCCGACCTTGAAATACGCCTTGGGATGACATTATGCAGCCGTGGGCGAGAAGGCTTTGAACTGACAGAATACGGCGTAAATGTATACCAGGCAACGCTGGAACTCTTTGTTTCACTTAATACTTTCCGTGAGAGGGTCCACAGTAGTCGCAATGAAGTTCTCGGCGATATTGCGATTAGCGTGGTCGATAATACTATTTCTGATACTCAGTCGCCTGTCACCAAAGCGGTGCAACAATTGCACCAGAATGCACCAAAAGTAAATATCCGTCTGCAAACATCGCAATTAGAAGATATAGAAAGGGGTATTAGCGAGGGGCGTTATCATTG
Source organism: Lampris megalopsis (assembly GCA_022114975.2). Taxonomy (NCBI): domain Eukaryota; kingdom Metazoa; phylum Chordata; class Actinopteri; order Lampriformes; family Lampridae; genus Lampris; species Lampris megalopsis. The sequence goes on from JAJHIY020000918.1 coordinate 5,894, forward strand.
CGGGATCGGCCCCGTATATGAAAAAAAAGAAGCATTTGAGTATTTTATTTTATATCACGAAATTTCGAAAATTTATTGTTCCTCCTCTCACCCACTATTTAATGAAGAAGAGAAAAATAACGTGTCTATTGATATAATAAAACAACAAAAAATGATTAATCACATGTATGTTTCACACCGCGATAGCAGTAGCCTCCTGCCTGTTCACGACACAAAAATACAGGCTGTTCAGGTTGAATCAGTCGCCATGTTAATATTAACCGGACACTTTATTGGTTATCTTCCAGAACATTATGCGCAAAGCTATATTGATCGGGGTTTATTACAGGAACTCAGTAATGAAAAACTGGTGGCAAAAACGCCTTTCTACCTGATGCTGAAGAAAGGAAAAAAAATTAATCCGATAATTAATTTATTTATGCAGGCGTTATCGATCAGTGAATCTGCGGTTGCATCATTATGAGGCAATGCGCTTATACTGATGAACAAATACGCTCCAACGGGCATAAAAAAACCCTGAGGTAGGGCTTTACGCCTCTATCATCAGGGTTGTTAACCGGCAATAAATCAGACCTCAATATCCACCATATCGCCTTTTTCCTGCAGCCAGTTACGACGGTCTTCAGAACGTTTTTTCGCCAATAACATATCCATCATCGACTGGGTTCGTTCTTCATCGTCATCGCTTATCGTTAACTGCACCAGACGGCGGGTATTGGGGTCAAGCGTGGTTTCACGCAGCTGCAACGGGTTCATTTCGCCCAGCCCTTTAAAGCGCTGAACATTTGGTTTACCACGTTTACGCTTAAGTTGCTCCATAACCCCATCTTTTTCTTCGTCAGTCAGGGCGTAATAGACCTCTTTACCCAGGTCGATACGGTAGAGCGGCGGCATCGCCACATAGACGTGACCATTTTTAACCAGCGTGCGGAAATGACGCACAAACAGCGCGCACAGCAGGGTGGCGATATGCAAACCATCGGAGTCCGCATCCGCCAGGATACAAATCTTACCGTAGCGCAGTTGCGTTAAATCATCGCTGTCGGGATCAATACCAATGGCGACAGAAATATCATGCACTTCCTGGGAGCCCAGCACTTCGTCTGAAGACACTTCCCAGGTATTCAGGATCTTACCTTTCAAAGGCATGATCGCCTGATATTCACGATCGCGCGCCTGCTTGGCGGAGCCGCCCGCCGAATCCCCTTCCACCAGAAAAAGCTCAGTACGATGCAAATCCTGGGCAGTACAGTCTGCCAGTTTACCCGGCAGCGCCGGGCCGCTGGTCAGTTTCTTACGTACAACTTTTTTGGCCGCTCTCAGCCGGCGCTGCGCGCTGGCAATCGCCAGCTCAGCCAGTTGTTCTGCTGCCTGTACATTCTGGTTAAGCCACAGGCTGAAAGCATCTTTTACCACACCAGAAACAAATGCCGCACACTGGCGAGATGACAAACGTTCTTTGGTTTGCCCGGCAAACTGAGGGTCCTGCATTTTTACCGACAGCACGTAAGCACAACGTTCCCAAATATCATCAGCAGATAATTTCACACCACGCGGTAGAATATTGCGGTATTCACAGAACTCGCGCATCGCATCCAGCAGCCCCTGGCGCAAGCCGTTAACATGAGTACCGCCCTGCATGGTAGGGATCAGGTTAACGTAGCTTTCGGTCAGCAGTTCGCCACCTTCCGGCAGCCACAGTAGCGCCCAGTCAACGGCTTCGGTTTCACCAGAGAAATTACCTACAAAGGGTTTCTCCGGCAGCGTCACCAAACCATTAACGGCTTCACTCAGGTAGTCTGTCAGGCCATCCTGGTAACACCAACGCTGTTCAGTGTTGTTCACTTCATCGCGAAAGGTGATTTCCACACCAGGACACAGTACTGCTTTTGCTTTCAGCAAATGCGACAGGCGAGAGACAGAGAAACGCGGGCTGTCAAAAAATTGTTCATCAGGCCAGAAATGCACGCTGGTGCCGGTATTGCGTTTACCGCAGGTCCCTTTTACATGCAGTTCTTCAGCTTTATCGCCATTCTCAAACGCAATGCCATACACCTGACCATCACGCTTAACTGTCACTTCAACCCGTTTGGATAACGCGTTGACAACAGAGATGCCCACCCCATGTAACCCACCAGAAAACTGGTAGTTCTTATTGGAGAATTTTCCCCCGGCGTGCAAGCGGCACAGGATAAGCTCAACCGCCGGAACACCTTCTTCCGGGTGAATATCGACAGGCATGCCGCGCCCGTCATAAATAACTTCCAGCGACTGATCGGCATGGAGAATTACGTCAACTTTTTTGGCATGGCCTGCCAGCGCTTCATCCACGCTGTTATCAATAACCTCCTGACCAAGGTGGTTAGGGCGCGTGGTGTCAGTGTACATACCCGGGCGACGGCGAACCGGCTCAAGCCCGGTAAGTACCTCAATGGCATCAGCGTTATAGGATTGCGTCATGGTTTTTCGCTGCTCAACTAAGGAAGAAGATACCTGGTACTAACTCAGCCCCAGGAAATCAATAATCTGTGTGAAATGATGTTCAAAGCCGGTGAATGCATGATTACCCCCCTCTTCAATGAGCTGGCGGCAAGGGGCGTAATAAGCCACCGCCTGGCGGTAATCCAGCACTTCATCACCCGTTTGCTGTAGCAACCAAAGCAAATCGGGTGCTTCCAGCGGGTCAATCTGCATCACTTTGAGATCATAAATATGGCGTGACTCTAACACATATTGCTGGCCGGTGTACGGGTTCTCATTGTCTCCGAGAAAATCTGCCAGTAATTCAAAAGGGCGTACAGCCGGATTCACAACCACCGCAGGCAACATAAAACATTGCGACAACCAGGTGGCGTAATACCCACCTAATGATGAACCCACAATGCCCATCGGTTCTCCCCCTCTGGCCATTACAATAGATTCAAGCATTTCTGCAGCATCGGCCGGGTAAGGAGGTAACTGAGGGATAACCATGGTGATATCCGGGTGGTGCTCAGCCAACCAGTTTTTCATACTGGTGGCTTTTGCCGAACGCGGTGAGCTGTTGAAACCATGGAGATAAAGAAGAGTGGCCATTAATAACCTTCAGAATCAGTATCGGGGCTGAACGCGCTGCCCGACAAACGACAAACTTCAGTTGTCAACGAACCATCCGGATGCAGTGTTATCCAGCGCCAGCCCGGCGCAACCGTGTCCAGTGTAAAATTGGCGCAATGTGGTTTGAACTGCACACAGGTGGACGGCGTAGCCATCATCCGGCGCCCATTCCAGTCCACATCCATTTCCTGGTGAATATGCCCACACAGCAAATGTTTCACCCCTGTATAACGTTGCAACACATCATCAAGTGCCTGGGCATTACGCAGGCTGTGTTGATCAAGCCAGCTGCATCCGGCAGGCAGAGGATGATGATGCAACAGTAACAAAGTTTGCCTGTCAGGGTTTTCAGCCAGTTTTTTTTCCAGCCACTCAAGCTGGTACTCGCTCAGCTCACCATGAGGCACACCGAAAACCTGGCTATCAAGCAGCAAAACCTGCCAGCTTTTCCCCGCCAGTACCTGCTTTGAAGACGAAATACCCGATTCTTTCAGCGAACTGAACATCGCGGGTTGAAAATCATGATTGCCAGGCAGCCAGACACAAGGTACCGCCAACGAAGAAACCCCTTCAGCGAAGTGCTGATAAGCTTCGTTGCTCTGATCCTGTGCTAAATCCCCTGTGGCAACTATCAGGTCGAACGGACGGGCTTCTTTGTGGATGGCCGCCAGTACTGCCCGATAACTTGACCAGGTGTTAACGCCCAACAGCGTTTCATCTTTCCCGGCAAATAAATGGGTGTCAGTAATTTGTAGTATCCTGATACTGGCTTCATCAGCAGCAGGTATTGTCAACAGGCTTTCCAAATGGTGTCCTTAGGTTTCACGACGCTAACAAACCGGAATCGCCATCGCTCCATGCGCTAAACAGTAACGTAGCCAATTGGCAAGGAACTGGTTAATTTGATGTTTTTCGTCGCGTTGATGCAACTTTTTATTAGGATAATCATAACGTGCTTTAAAACGGAAGATCTGCTGACTTGAACACACTTCAGCAACCATGGCGTCATGATAGAGCCTGACAGACATGGAAGGAAGACTCCAGTATGTGACAGAGGGTAGCGTTTGTTCAATCTCAACAAGCGTAGTGTAGCGAGTTGATTCAAGAATCGTTAACCGATACTGAGCACTATTGACCTGGTAGCTGATTTTTTCACCGATTGCATCAACAGGTGGCAGCAACCGGCGTAACTGGGCGAAGTTTGTTTCGCACAAACGCATCATCTCAGGAAAATCAGGTGTATAGCGCTTCATTGTCATGCGTTCCACTCTTGTCGTAATTGTTGATAATGCAACTGCAGCCATTGCAAGGCGATGACAGATGCGGCGTTGTCGATTTTCCCTTCCTCAACTAATTGGTACGCCGTTTCCCGGCTGACGACATGAACACGGATATCTTCATTTTCTTCCGCCAGGCCGTGGACTCCGGTCGCAGTCATTGCATCCACCTCTCCGACCAGAATAGACAACCGTTCACTGGTTCCGCCAGGGCTTGCCAGGTAACTTAATACCGGCCGGGTACGCTTCACATGCAACCCGGCCTCTTCTTCTGCCTCACGGCGCACAACATCTTCCGGAGACTCGCCCGCTTCAATCATGCCGGCAACCATTTCCAACAACCATGGGGTTTCACTGGTATCAAAAGCAGCAATTCTAATTTGCTCAATAATCACCACTTCATCACGCACCGGATCATAGGGCAACAATACTGCCGCGTGGCCACGTTCGAAAATCTCCCGCCGAACCTCTTCACTCATTCCGCCATTGAACATACGATGACGAAAACGCCAGACATCCAGCGAAAAAAAACCACGCCAAACTGTTTCCCGTGCAATAATTTCTACATCGTTTTTTGTAAACGTTGTGATGTTTTTGTTTTCTTTATCCATCAGTAGACCTGCTCGAACAGTGATTGTTTTATTGATTTCAATCCATCAGGAATGTTGTTTCAACCACTCTGTGGTAGATTGATGAATTTTCAGGGCAGATGGCACTTAACGCCAAGACGTTGTCAACGCTGAACCTGCTAAAATCGGCGATCATTTTTGGCATCAGTCAGCGTTATTACACACAATTTCTGCTTCACAACAAGGAATGCAAATGAACAAACTGCTCCCCACACTTATCGGTCTGAGCTTTATCGCGTTCAGTACCATGAGCCAGGCTGAAAACCTGCTGCAGGTATATCAGCAGGCGCGTTTATCAAATCCTGACCTTCGTAGCTCAGCAGCCGACCGCGATGCGGCATTTGAGAAAATTAATGAAGCTCGCAGCCCATTATTACCTCAACTGGGCCTGGGAGCCGACTATACCTACAATAACGGCTACCGTGACAACAATGGCATTAACTCCAATGCCACCAGCGCGTCCTTACAGCTTACGCAAGTTATTTTCGATATGTCAAAATGGCGTGCGCTGACCATCCAGGAAAAAACGGCGGGAATACAGGATGTCTCCTACCAGTCTGACGAACAAGCGCTGATTCTCAATACCGCAACAGCGTATTTTAACGTATTGAGCGCTATCGACTCGTTGTCATATGTTGAAGCGGAAAAACAGTCCATCTATCGCCAGCTTGATCAAACCACCCAGCGTTTTAATGTTGGTTTAGTGGCGATTACTGACGTACAAAACGCCCGTGCTCAGTACGACAGCGTTCTGGCTAATGAAGTCACCGCTCGTAACAATCTGGATAATGCACTGGAATCATTGCGCCAGATTACCGGCAATTACTACCCTGAACTGGCATCCGTCAACGTTGCGGATATGAAAGTCACCAAGCCTCAGGCCGTTCAGAACCTGCTCAAAGAAGCGGAAAACCGTAACTTATCTTTGTTGCAGGCACGTTTGAACCAGGACCTGGCTCGTGAACAAATTCGCTACTACCAGACCGGCCATATGCCTACCCTGAATCTGACCGCGTCCAGTAGTGTTTCCAACACCAAATACAATGGTCATAACGCCGTCGGTTCAAACTATGCAGACAGAGACATTGGGCAGAACTCGGTTGGCCTGAGCTTCTCTTTACCGCTCTACAGCGGTGGGTCTGTGACTTCACAGGTGAAACAGGCGCAATATAACTTCGTGGGTGCCAGCGAATCACTGGAAAGTGCTCACCGCAGTGTTGTGCAAACCACCCGTTCAGCGTGGAACAACATCAATGCATCCATCAGCAGCATCAATGCCTATAAACAAGCAGTAGTGTCGGCACAAAGCTCACTGGATGCGATGGAAGCCGGTTACTCTGTCGGTACCCGTACTATTGTTGATGTCCTGGATGCAACGTCTACACTGTATAACGCCAAGCAGGAACTCTCCAACGCACGTTATAACTACCTGATCAATACCCTGACACTGAAATCTGCATTGGGTACGTTGAACCAGCAGGATCTGGTCACACTGAACAGCGAACTGAGCAAACCGGTTTCGACTTCACCTGAAAGCATTGCGCCCGATAATATGCAGCAGGATGCGAGAGCAGATGGTTACAATGACACAACAGGACAAAAAACAGTCAAAAGAGCCAGCAGCAAAAAAATGCTGAGCCACTGATTGGCCGTTTTGTTTTATCTAAAGAGAGAGCCTTTTGGCTCTCTTTTAGTTAGCAGCCGAAAATCTGTGAATTAAGTTTCCGTGTTTCTCATTGGGTGACATCCTCTCGTTCTGTGCGGACATGAAGTTTGTTATCAGCCTCAGAGAACCTTTTGGCTCTTTTTTTTCTAAACGTAAGGCTTCGTAAAGAAGACGCCACAATTCTGCACATTGCTTCAAATATAATCAGTGTTCCTCTATTCTTTGCACTCCAAGTAATCTCTACCACTGGGCAAGGAAAAGAATGATGAAAAGGACCAAAACAATACAACTCGCCGCCTTTCGCAAAAGCTGGAATGCACGGCATTTGACGCCAGTTGCTCTGGTTGTTACGGCAGCATTTTTACTCGCTGGCTGTGAAAAAAGCGATGAAACAGTAAAACTCTACCAAAATGCGGATGACTGTAGTGCAGCCAATCCAGGTGAAAGCCAGCAATGTACAACAGCCTATAACAACGCCCTGAAAGAAGCTGAGCGCACCGCGCCTAAATACGCGACTCGTCAGGATTGTGTTGCCGAATTTGGTGAAGGCCAATGCCAGCCTGCGCCCTCCCAGGCGAGTGTCGCCGGTGACAATCAGGCACAGGCTCAGTCAGGTGGGAGTTTCTGGATGCCATTAATGGCCGGGTACATGATGGGGCGTATGATGGGCGGCTCTTATGCTCAACAGCCGCTGTTCAGTTCGAAAAACCCCTCCAGCCCGGCTTATGGCCGTTACACAGATGCCAGTGGTAAAAGCTACGGCGCAGCAACGCCTGGGCGCACCATGACTGTGCCCAAAACCGCTATGGCGCCGAAACCCACAACTACCAGCACAATTACTCGTGGTGGTTTTGGTGACAGCGTCGCCAAACAAGCGTCCATGCAGCGATCCAGTACCAGTGGCACAACGCGTCGTACAATGGGTGGTTAAGCCATGAAACGTCTGCCTATTACCGAACGTCCAGGCTGGCAGGATAAAGCCCGCGAATTTGGTTTCAACTTTCACACCATGCACGGCGAGCCGTACTGGTGTGAAGATGCCTACTACCAGTTCTCCCTGGCGGAAATTGAAAAACTGGAAGATGTTACTGCTGAATTACACCAGTTATGCCTGAAAGCCGTGGAACGCGTGGTTGCCAGTGATGCGATGATGGATAAATTTTGCATCCCGCGCCATACCCGGGGTTTCGTACGCCAAAGCTGGGCAACCCGCCAGCCGTCTCTCTACTCCAGGCTGGATCTTGCCTGGGGTGGTTCCGGGGAACCTAAGCTACTGGAAAACAATGCCGATACACCAACCTCATTATATGAAGCTGCGTTTTTCCAGTGGATCTGGCTGGAAGATCAAATCAACGCAGGTAACCTGCCTGCGGGAAGTGATCAGTTCAACAGCCTGCAAGAGCAGTTAATCGAGCGTTTTCGTGTATTGCGCGAACAGTATGGCTTCAATTTGCTTCACATGGCCTGCTGCCAGGACAGCATTGAAGACCGGGGTACAGTGCAGTATCTCCAGGACTGCGCAGCCGAAGCCGGGCTGCCAACCGAATTCCTGTTTATGGATCAAATTGGGCTGGGTGAAAAAGGTCAGTTCACCGATATGCAGGACCAGGTCATCAGCAATTTGTTTAAACTCTATCCGTGGGAGTTCATGCTGCGGGAGATGTTTTCGACAAAACTTGAAGATGCTGGTGTGCGCTGGCTGGAACCGGGCTGGAAGAGTATTTTATCTAACAAAGCATTACTGCCATTGCTGTGGGAAATGTTTCCAGGGCACCCGAATCTTTTGCCCGCCTGGTTTGCCGCAGATGATCATCCCGCCATGGAGAGCTACGTGGTGAAACCCATTTTCTCCCGCGAAGGTGCCAATATCCAGATTATCGAACAAGGGAAAGAAATAGCCCGGGCGGAGGGGCCATATGGTGAAGAAGGTATGATTGTCCAGCAATACCACCCATTACCCAGGTTTGGTGACAGCTATACGCTAATTGGATCCTGGCTGATTAATGACCAACCCGCCGGGATCGGTATACGGGAAGACAGGGCACTGATCACGCAGGATCTTTCACGCTTTTACCCACACAGCTTCACCCCTGAATAATGACTGCACGCGCCTGTTAATCAGGCGCGGCCTTATTCAGTATTCATCGGGTTCTGACACAGTACCCGGTGGCAATGTCGTTATGCGCCAACCTGCACAGACAGCATACTCAGAGAACCCATTTCAATTCCTTCAGTAACAATACTCACTGGCTCTTCACCATCCCACGCCCCCAAAATATACAACAGCGGCAAGTAGTGATCTGGTGTCGGGCATGAAAGCTGAGCGCCTGAGTGGTCCATATAATTAACCAACGGGTGGTCTTGCGCGTCACCTTTCCAGGTCAAATTATCGCGAACGTACTGGTCAAAGGCGGTTGCCCAGGGATAAGCCTCACTCCCACCCTGCCAGCGAATAGTACGCAGGTTGTGTACAACGTTGCCGCTACCTATCAGCAGGATACCTTCATCACGCAGTGCTGCCAGCTTACGGCCCATTTCATAGTGCCAGGCCGGTGACTGGGTAGCATCAATACTCAGCTGTACCATAGGTATATCGGCATCAGGGTACATTTTGATAACCACACCCCATGATCCGTGGTCAAACCCCCATGCACTGTCATCTTTAATGACAGCAGCAGGAGCCAGTAAATCCACTAAGTGCTGTGCTAAATCCGGTGCGCCAGGAGCCGGGTATTGCGTATCAAACAGCGCCTGCGGGAACCCGCCAAAATCATGAATAGTCTTTGGATTAGGCATAGCGGTAACGCCAGTACCTCGCGTGTACCAGTGAGCAGAAACCACCACTATCGCTTTTGGGCGAGGTAGTGTTTTACCCAGTTGCTGCCAGGAGCGGGTATACACGTTATCTTCAAGCACATTCATTGGGCTGCCATGGCCAACAAACAGTGCAGGCATACGTGAGGTGTTCATCATTATATCCTTAATTACCGTGTCAGATTACTTACTGCCAGATTACGGCTTTCAGCGTGCAAATAAACGCAGATAACCATGATGATGATCATCAGAAATTTTGAATATATTATTATGCAAAACGTACGCACAGCCCTCGACACGCAGCTGAATCAAAGATAAAAATGACAGTCATTATCCAATTTAAGTGCTATGCCTGTACCGCTGGTTCCGACTCTGTTAGCGGGTAGTTCACCATTTATTGGCGCACTGTGCATAATGGTGGTCATGGGGTTAAGCCTGACTGCATTACAGGGTATGGAGCTCTGCACTTTCATTGGGTGCAACCCGCCTGGTGTTGGCATCAAATGAATATCAGGCAAACGCACAAAAACACCGGACAAAGGCAGGAAACTAAATACATATTTAACTCATACTTTCCACAATCATTTATTGAAATATTTAACCTCGTCACATAAAATAAAACATCTGGTATTATATAACGCATTAATACCGTTATATGGGTTAGCAGATTCACGTTGATAGTTACCCGCCATCCATCCCTGGATAATAATCAAACAAAAAACACTAAAAAAACTAATTAAAGTTTAATGCAATTAAAGTAATTAAAATTCTGCAAAAATGAGGAATACAATCGGGGTTAAATTAAACCGTTACACCCCTACATCATACGCCAGACGTATATTTACGTGGTGACATTTTTTCTCTTATGCGCCGTGGCAGTATGGTCGTCTCTGGAGCATTCAGATGTTAAAAAAAAATTCTGTTTATACCCCGTATACTGGGGCTATGTTGCTGGAAAACCCTTTGTTAAATAAAGGGCTGGCATTTTCTCATGAAGAGCGTATTGCATTAAATTTAATTGGCCTGTTGCCTGAACAAGTCGAGACCATCACTGAACAAACTGAACGCGCATGGTCCCAGTTTAATCACTTTAAACGCGACCTCTCCCGCCATATTTATTTGCGAAATATCCAGGATACTAACGAGACATTATTCTATAACCTGCTGCGCTCACACCTCGAAGAGATGATGCCCATCATCTATACCCCTACAGTGGGTGAGGCCTGTGAACACTTCTCTGATATCTACCGCCGCGCGCGTGGGTTATTTATTTCCTGGCCAGACCGCCACCGTATTGATGACATGCTGCAAAACTTTTCCCGCCATGACATAAAAGTCATTGTTGTGACCGATGGCGAACGTATTCTCGGCCTTGGTGACCAGGGAATTGGCGGCATGGGTATCCCTATCGGTAAATTATCGCTGTACACAGCCTGTGGTGGTATTAACCCGGCATCTACGTTGCCCATCATGCTGGATGTCGGCACGAATAATGCCCAACGCCTGGATGATCCTCTGTATATGGGTTGGCGCCACCCACGTATCACAGATGGTGAATACCGTGAATTTATGGATATGTTTATCAATGCCGTAAAAGAGCGCTGGCCAAATGTTCTGCTGCAATTTGAAGACTTTGCTCAGAATAACGCCACACAATTACTGAACCGCTACCGTGACGAGCTGTGCTGCTTTAACGATGATATTCAGGGTACAGCCGCCGTTGCACTAGGTACACTGATTGCCGGTTCACAGGCTAAAGGTTCAACACTGCGCGACCAGCGTATTGCCTTCCTGGGTGCAGGCTCCGCAGGCTGTGGTATTGCGGAAACTATCGTTGCACGTATGGTGGCAGATGGTGCCAGTGAAGAAGAAGCACGTTCACGAATCTTCATGGTGGACCGTTTTGGCCTGTTGACTGACGACATGCCAAACCTGCGGGATTTCCAGCACCGTCTGGTCACCAGCCGGGAAAAAGTACAGGGCTGGGGTAATGAAGCCGGAACAATTTCCCTGATGGATGTAGTCCGCCACGCGAAACCCACTGTGTTAATTGGCGTCTCCGGGCAACCGGGGTTATTCAGTGAAGAAATCGTTAAAGAGATGCATCGCCACTGCCCGCATCCTATTATTATGCCGTTGTCCAACCCAACGTCACGCGCGGAAGCCAAACCACAAGACTTGATTGCCTGGACGGAAGGCGCTGCACTGGTTGCCACAGGAAGCCCGTTCCCACCAGTATGCTACCAGGATAATATTTATGACATTGCCCAATGTAACAATGCCTATATTTTCCCGGGCCTGGGGCTGGGCATTCTGGCAGCGAAAGCACGCCGTGTCACGAACGGTATGCTACTGGCAGCAAGCCAGACACTGGCTGATCATTCACCACTGGTGCAGACAGAACGTGGCAAGTTACTGCCTCCTATTGAAGAGATAGAACAGGTTTCTCGAGCAATAGCACTGTCTGTGGCAAAAGCCGCGCAACAGGATGGTGTCGCACCACAAATGGATGACGATGCTATTCTTTCCGCTATTGATAAAACGTTCTGGAAAGCAGAATACCAGCCTTATAAACACGCGGCATTTTAATTTATTTTCTTACCTGTTCATGATGCGCCATTTACTGGCGCATTTTTTATTTCCCGCATCAACTTCCCCTGTCGATTACCTCTGTTAATTCACAAAAAAAATATCTTCCCAAACCAAAAAACGCAGCCGTTACTTTATTAAATTTAAACAGGCTTTAGTAATTAATGTTAGCCCCTTGCCGTGACTGATATCACTCACAAAAGAATACAGCAACTATATATTCAGCTCATCATAACGATTATTTATTCATTTACAAATAGTGAAATAAAGGCTTATCACTCAGTGTGTTAACCAGAAAAATCTCAACATGAGAAAACATCACTGAAGGTGATCTCCAGGTTGTTTCCACTCAATACAATTACAAGGTAATATTATGCCAACATTACTCTTATCCTCATTATTTCCACTTGTGTTCATTATGGTTCTTGGATGGTTAAGTGGTAAACTAGGTTATACCCGCCGCGAAGATGCTTCGGTATTAGCAACCGTAGTTATCCGCTTTGCTCTGCCTTTGCATTTATTTATGGGTGCACTGAAAACGGATCCAGAGAAAATTCAAAACCTGCCATTTATGGCCGTTCTGGTATTTGGCCTGATGGGCTCGTGGTTGTTGGCATTACTTATTTCACGATTTGTCTTCCGCCATGATATTAAAACCAGTGCAATTCAGTCACTGGTGTGTGCCTTCCCGGATATGGCTTACTTTGGTGCGCCCGTGCTGGCGGTATTAATTGGCCCGGAAGGTTTTCTGGGTGTCCTGATAGGTAACCTGATAACCAGTGTGTTGATGATTCCCCTAACTATTATGCTGATTCGCATGGGGGAGAAAGGTAACGAATCAGAAGCAGTCAGACTGGGCAGTATGATAGCCGCGAATTTATTTAAAGCCATTCGCAACCCTATTGTCTGGATCCCTATTCTGGGAGTATTGCTGAGCCTGAGTGGCCTTAAAATCCCGGCATTGCTGGAGTCACCAATTGAGATGATGGGGAAAACGGCCGGAGGGATTTCACTGTTTGCTCTGGGGTTACTGTTCTATGGTGAACGCCCCGCCTTCAATATACATACACTCACCAATATCAGTATCAAGAACCTGATCCAGCCTGCATTAATGGTTGCCGCCGGGCTGGCTGTTGGCCTCAGCCACACGTTTATGCAGCAAGTGGTGATTATTGGTGCAACCCCTTCAGCTATAGCTGCCGGGATGTTTGCCATACGCAGTGATACTTATGTGGAATCAGCCTCATCATCCATTTTACTGGGGACCGCACTGGGCATTGTGACTGAAGGCATCATGATTTACCTGGTTTCATAACGCTATCAGGCCCCGAAAAGCACTGTGGCAGCCAAATAGCTGCCACAGGAAATAAAAAGTCATTGCCAGTTAGCTGGCTTTACGCTCATTAGCCTGACGATAAGCTACGATATCTTCGATGGTGACAACCGCTAAGTTGTGTTTACCAGCAAATTCGATGCAACCCGGCGCACGAGCCATAGTGCCATCGTCGTTAGTCAGTTCACACAGCACACCCATTGGTTTGAACCCGGCCAGCGTAACTAAATCTACCGTCGCTTCAGTGTGGCCACAGCGGGTAAGCACACCACCAGCCTGAGCACGCAACGGGAAAACATGCCCCGGGCGGTTTAAAATCACTGGGTTTTGCGCCATCAGCAATTGCAGCACGTACCGTGGTCAGCCTGTCGGCCGCAGAAACACCGGTAGTCACACCGTGAGCAGCTTCAATGGTAACGGTAAAACCGGTACCGAACGCACTGGTGTTTATTTTCTACCATCATAGGCAGGTCAAGTTGCTTGCGGCGTTCATCCGTAATACACAAACAAACGATACCGCTGCCATGGCGAATGGTGAGTGCCATTTGTTCAACCGTCATATTTTCAGCGGCAAAAATCATATCACCTTCGTTTTCACGATTTTCGTCATCAAGGACCATTACACCACGTCCCTCACGTAATGCAGCAAGCGCTTGTTCAACGCGTTCAATAGGCGTGCCAAAAGAAGAAAGCAGCGTCTGATTCATGGTAAGAAACCTCATTAAACTTATGGATTACCAGAACCAGGGCAGTCTTAGGAGTGCCAAAAGGCAAATAAATAACGCGAGCGGGCTTTCACCCGACTGGATCGCTATCCTCTCCCATCCGGACTTTAACCGTCGGCCCCGGAATTACACCGGATCTGCTGACCTTCAGAAGTGATCTGAAGCGCTCGCGGGCTTTCAGCGTCAGCTGATTTACCGCCGGTGGGGAATTTCGCCCCGCCCTGAGAATAAACGCAGTTACTATAACGCCAATCCCCTAACCCGGCAACGGGCTTAAAAATATTTCTGGTTTATCCCCCCGGATTCAGCGATTACAATAGAAGAATCACCTCACTTTATTGCCGGAAAAGACAATGATTGATCCAAAAAAAATTGAGCAGATAGCCCGTCAGATTCACGAATCAATGCCTAAAGGCATGCGTGACTTTGGTGAAGATGTTGAGAAAAAAATCCGCCAGACGCTGCAGTCACAACTGACGCGCCTGGACATGGTGAGCCGTGAAGAGTTTGATGTTCAGACACAAGTTTTACTGCGGACTCGCGAAAAGCTTGCTGTGCTGGAACAACGCCTTGCCGCACTTGAAAGTACTCAGAAACAAGAAGTGACGAACAGTAATAACCCTGAAAAACCAACGGCTGGTAACATTAACAGACTGCCAACCGTTGGTGGCTCACAGGGTTCTGTTCAGAATCACTGATTCTGAATTTTACGAATAATATTGGTGGTTGAGCAGCCATCTTCAAAGTTGAGCACCAGCACATCACCGCCATTTGCCCAAACTTCTTTACTCCCGGCAATATCTTCCGGTTTGTAATCGCCGCCTTTTACCAGTAAATCAGGCAGGATATCGGCTATCAGGCGCTGCGGAGTGTCTTCTTCAAACCCAACAACCCAGTCTACCGCTTCCAGCGCCGCCAGCACAATCATACGCTGCTCCAGCGCATTGACCGGCCGGGTTTCCCCTTTCAGGCGACGCGTCGAGGCATCACTGTTGACAGCCACAATCAGCCTGTCACCCAGCTTACGGGCATTTGCCAGGTAGGAAACATGGCCGGCATGCAGTATGTCGAACACACCATTCGTCATGACCACTTTTTCCCCCCGTTTACGGGCATCACTGACCGCCTGTTTCAGCGCAGCTTCACTCATCACGCCAAAGCCGGTTTCTGCCCGGCCACGCACCGCGTTTTCCAGCTCAATTGGCGAAACTGTAGATGTACCGAGTTTACCGACGACAACACCGGCTGCGGCATTAGCAAAATAGCAGGCTTAACATCGTCGTGTCGTG
>JAJHIY020000919.1:5000-21218 GCA_022114975.2 Lampris megalopsis
GCTGCCGGTTCAACACAACAACAAACATCTCAGCATCCCTGGCAAAACACGTTTCTTCTGCCTCATTGTCCACATACTGTGGCTGCCTGGCCTCCTCCTCCTCGCCTTCCTCCTGTCTTTCAGTACGCCTCCATCTTCAGTTCATATTTAACCACAAAGCTGTGGGGGGGGGGGTTCAGTAAAGAGCACTGCAGCTTTTCTTTTTTTTTTTAGGGGGGGCGGTATACCTCACACACACACACACACACACACACACACACACACACACACACACACACAGGCTAAAGATGTGTGCCTGTCC
Source organism: Lampris megalopsis (assembly GCA_022114975.2). Classification (NCBI taxonomy): domain Eukaryota; kingdom Metazoa; phylum Chordata; class Actinopteri; order Lampriformes; family Lampridae; genus Lampris; species Lampris megalopsis. Next base: position 5,302 of record JAJHIY020000919.1, read on the forward strand.
TCTGAGGAATGTGAGTTCTCTTCCAGCCTTTGACCTTCAGACCCCTGAGCTTACATGTGACTGAGATTCTGCACGCACGCACACAGACACACACAGACACACACACAGACACACACACACACACACAGACACACACAGACACACACACACGCACACACACACACACACAGACACGCACAGTTACTTTTATCTGCCCCAGTCTGAAATAGAACCTGCACCACTTAGAACCTAAAGTAATACCCAGAAATGCTCCCACAGCTCTCGGTGGGGAGATAAGCCAACTGGAGGGGAAAGGCAGCAAACCGGAGCCCATGTTAAATGTCTGGTGTTTACAGGCCGGGAGCTGGCATAAGATGGTGTCTCTCCCTGTAGCCCGGGTGCTCGTCTTGTCCTCCGTCTGTCCCGGCCTGCTCTGCTCCGTCCCGTACAGTTCTGCGCTCAGCAGGCGGCCCAGCTGCAGCCCAGATGTTGCAGACTTGTCACGCGGTGCTGGAAGGCGGGAGATAAGACGCGAGGCCGGGCCCGCCACTGCTCGGTTCTGGGTGTGCTCCGTGGCGGTTCAACTAGATGTTGCGGTTGGTGCGATCTGAACTTTGACAGCCCGTGTCATGCTTAATGCCTCACTTCCCAAATACGGCTCAGTAGGACTGATTTATATCTGCCAGGTGCTTCCAGCGTGTAGGCGGGGCCGGGCGCCGGCTGTGACGACCAGGAGGAGAGAGGAGGACCACAGCATGTGGCCATTTCAGTAAAGCCACGGAGTCGAGATGGAACAAGGCTGCAGTGTGTGTGTGTGTGTGTGTGTGTGTGTGTGTGGCTGTAGGACAGGAGGCTGCTCTTTCTCAAACATGGCTGCACCACCCCGCAGCCTGTCACTCAGATCAGACCCGAAGAGGAACTTACTAACACACACCACGACTCCTAAAATATCCATGTTTGTCTCATGCGCTCCTCTTTCCCCCCCCTCTCTCGTTTCTCTTTTCCGACCCTCCCAGAGAGATGGAGGGGGTTTCAGAGCGCGGGCCGGGCGGCCTGTGGCAGAAGTAACTGTTAGGACACCAGGGTTTTGTAGGGAAGTCGTCCCTCCAGCAGCTTTGGATGTCCCGTATGTGTTGATTCTCCCCCGGTTCAGAAACCCCTCTGCTCGCCCACCGTGTTTCCGTGCAAATTAGAAACCCAGTTTTAATCAGATTGAGGTAATAAGTTATTACAGCTTCCATGTAAACACCTTAATCCAACTATCTTCATCAACTTAAGGTCTAAGTCGGTGAACGCATGATGTGATTAACAGCTTGATTTTTCATTAATCGTTTGCTTTAGTGTGATCTGTATTCACCTTAACCAGAGTTCTGTCAAGAGAACCGGTTGTGTGGCAGCGTCTGACCCAGAAATGACAAAGCTCGGCGTGGCGGGCGGCGGTACACGGGCACATTTCTGGAGCGAGACTGAAACAACATTCGTGTTCAAAAACATGAACGAGATTAATATCCTCAAATTTGGGGATTGGTGCAAAAACAGAAACAGACATTGAGCCTTCCCACCCTAGAAAAAAAAAAAAGGTTTCTTGGAGGTTACCCAAATCCACCAGTACCCAGCAGCCCCTCCCCGTCCTGATGGGCCACAACCCAACCGGACCAAGGAAGTTGATGAGGTTTTTTGTTTTTTTTTCTTCTGTGATTTTATAAGTAAAGCACCTTAAATTGCAGAAAATATGATTAGCTAAATTTATCATCATGCTACTCTTGCAGCTTTAAAAGTAATAACTAAAAAAAAACCCTACTTTTATAAAAGATTTGCGTTAATTCACTCAGGAAACGTGTTTAGTGAAGGCAATCCGTACGTATTGTTCAGTGTCCAGCATTAGCTGTTGAATGCCTCGATAATGGCAGCCTGGCCTAGTGTAAAGCGGACTCGACGGCGGCTCATAGGCCGGCGTGTGAGGGCTTCATGGGCCGAGGGGAGAATGCAGGGCAGCAGAGAACGTGATACAGCGGTGCTGTGAACCGGAACAAATACGACCGAGTGGAATGAGATGGGATGATTGTTTTCAAAACAAGTCCACAAGGAGCTTAGTGTCATCAAGGGGAGAGAAACAGCTCCTTTAAAGTCGCCCTCCACTCACAAACGTGTTTTTCCTCATGTCTGTGTCCTCTACAATGTCCGGCCTTGACCACACTTGACCCGAACCTGTGGAGTTCGGGTCCCTGGCGCGGTGTGTGTGTCCACTCCACTGGAGCTGTCTGCGCACTTCCCTTCAAACGAGGTTTCTTACGTCACAAACCCGAAAGCCAATCGCCGTCGAATATGCAAATGTGGGGCGGGCAAAGAAAGCCGAGGCCGCCTGCGCAGAGCGGACTTGTGGACAGGGAGCGGGCTAGCGTTAGCGTTAGCATAGCGGAGGTTTCATAGCGAACATGGCGGAGTTGTTGGCTGTAAACCGGCTACCGAAGAAGCTCCCACCGCACGGCTGAAATGGTGGGGATTTATGTACAGACGCCGGGCTCTGTGTCTTCAGATCCGGACGGGCTGCGGGTCTGCAAGGCTCGCTTCCGTGAGCTAACGGTAATGTCGCCGGGCTGCCGCAAGAGGTCAGTCGTGAGTCTGACGCTGTGCCGACTGCGTGTCCTGGACTGTGGCAGACCGGTCGCCTCCTCTTTACGTGTCTGTGGACACGCTTCTGCAAGTCACTTATACGCGTTCGCTGACACGTGTCTCACAGGCGCCGCTAGGGGCGCCCTGTAGCCTACTAGGGCTGTCATGACCATGGTCGTGACGCAATAGAATGTCCAAAATATTGAACAAAGATGGCGGAGCGAAGCGGATGTTCTTAACGTGTGAGTCGTGGCTAAATGTGCTATCTTCAGATTATGTTTTGAAGCAGACATGCACCACGTTACGGAACTAAGGGGCTCAGAGGACCGCGGCAGGGAGCGGGAGTCGGGATGTAAGTTGTGTGTTTCTTTCACTCAGATGAAAGCTCTCTGCACGGAACACGTGTCCTTCCGGGCTAGCCAGCGGCGACGACGTTAGCTTGTTGCTAGCCGCTGCTAGCTGTTTGGTAATGGGCTCTTTAGCTAATGTTCGGAAGTCCAGCCGCGTGAAACGATAACGGCGGCCGGAAGTGCGTCGTTTTTCAACCGGAAGACGCCGCAGCGTACAATATAAACCTCTTTTCTAGTCTGGACTTCGATCCCGACCGGGCTTGCGCGGGTCTCCCTTGTTCCATTAGAGGCGTCGTGCGGCATCGGCAGCCATTGGCGGCGGAGGGTTTCCCCCTTCCGGTGCGGCTCGCCGCGCCCTGACGTCACAGCGGACGTCCGGCCGGACGTCTTAGACTCCTGCCAATGAGCCATTCCCAGGCAGGCTTGGTTGGCTGTCCAGGTGGACAGATATTACACGTCATATGACGCTGTCAGCCAGACGGAATGTGTCTTTCTGCAAACTTTAATCAGACCCCTGGTGTATAATTGGGTGATTCTTCAATTAAGGGCGTTTTTGCATCCCCCAGGGTAGTTTTTCAAGAACAAAACATTAAAAAACCCAATTATTGTATTTGTTAGAGTCAGGTTGTGTTAGCTATGAAAAAGGATGACATTTTAATACTTTCTCAGTTTGTTGAAAATCCAGATGAGCCAGAATGTCCCTGTTGTGGGCTTTTCCCCAACCCAGACTGTTTAACTTCCCTCTATAATAAAGTCATAAAAATGGCTAAATTCATTAAAGCTTTACTTTGCATTTTCTCATAATAATGTAAAAAGACACATGTCACATTCATATGGTTTATATATGTGTGCAGTTTACACATGTGTATAGTTAAATATGGCTGTCCCTCATACATCTGTCATTACATCACACCCAACACTTGATTACAAGTCATCACCAAACACGTTACTAGCTGAGTATTTTAGTTCAGAAATAAGAAGCTTGACTTTATTCACCTGTATTCATTCTACATTGTATGCTAGCTAACAAGTTAGCTTAGCAAGTCTAAGACTTAGCCAACTTTTTCTCCAAAATGTGAAAATGGTCATGACCGTCACGTGTCATTACATCACATTTTGCTGTTACAAATGTTAAACAAGCATCATAACATCAGAGTTATTTTGTAGGACGATCAAAGCTGTGCTGAGATATTTGTTACACCCCACTGAACAGAGTTTTTGAAAAAGAAAAAAACAGATTTTAAAGATTTTTTTTTTTTTCAAAATTTCAAAAGCCAGAAGTGCCCCGGTTACATAACAACAGTGTGACGGTGTGAACACACTAACATCGTAGCAGATATTACTGCATGTTGCACAACCACTGCTGCGTCAGCCATGGCCTGTTACAAGCTAATAAACAAAAGATGCTAACTACGCTTAGCATTCCAACATCTGCTGGTCACCAGTTTAGCGGCACAACAGAGTGTGAGTGTGGGTCTGACTGAGGCTCAGTGTAGGTGGGGAGGTATGGACATCTTCTGAAACATTCCTTCACTTTCATAATCTGACTATCCAACAAGTCCTGTAAACTGAAGTGATTGCATCATTGCAAACACGTGTAGACACCTAAATCCAACGATTCTCTTCATTCAGTCATTCACCGTAATCACACTACTGACTGCATGTAAACTCAGTCGGTGTCTCTGAAGGCAGCAGCTGGGATACCTACAGAGAAACACCGTCGATTTTATCTCAGCCTCATCCTTCACAACTTTCACACGCCACATCCCAGACGGCCGTCATCCAAACTTGATATATATTTGGCAAGACCAGGCATTGAGCTGGAGAGCCAGCGCCGTTGTCTTTTGTTTAGCTTTATGGGACATTTTTGTTTTGGTGCCGGACCCTCCCAGACAGGTGGGCTGGATGTCGTGTTCATATCTGGAGCTCCACAGAGAGCTGGGATTTGACAGTGATGTGCACACTGTGTGGCACTGTGGGCGCGGCCACGCTGGGGAAACTCTTTTCATTCCCTTTTCTTTTGCGTCTTATTTTTTTTGTCGAGCTCCAGATTGTTTGTCTACACACCTGGGTCTGTCACGTCTGCAGCCTGCTCTCAGCATCGAACACGGTTGGGGAAATGCTGTTTGATGTTGCTTCGTGTACGCCCGACTCGAGCGCCACCACCGCTGCTGTGTCTTTCAGCGTTGCCCTCCGGGCCGCCTTGTTACACACTTAACAGCTTGTTTTCTCTTTGTGTTTTTCTTCCCCCTTCCTCTGTTGACAGTTCCTCATCGCAGCTCCGCTCTGGAGGAATGCACCTCACCTCCATAAGTTTGCCTTGGCGTCTGTCCCTGTAAACTGAAGGGCAAGCTCTGCTCTCTTTTCAGGTTTCTTGTTGTGTCAGGATCTGACTGATGAGTGTCGCTTGTGTGTAAAGGTGAGGCTCAAAGAGACACCGCCACTGTAGGCCGGGTCCTCTTAATACCCAGGACATGCAGTTATTATACGTATGATATATGGTGAAACCTAAAGGAAATGGAGGAGAATATGTCTCTCTTTTGGAGAATCAAAGGTGCGGATGTGATGGATATTTGTGTTTCCAGTATGGCTGAACAAGATGTCCTCTCAAAATCAGTGTGGTCATATACATGTGTGTAGTAGTCACCCTACAAAGGATGCAATTTGAGGCAAATTAGGCGAAACACTTGATTGATAGAAAAGGAAAATTCCAGCAATGGCCACTTTTTTGTGCCACCTTTTGAAGAAAAGTTTTCAAGTGAACCTGACAAGTCATAATTCTGTCTGATTTATGGACTTCTTGGACGATCGTCTTGCTTTCCCTCTAAAATCACCTGAATCATTGGTTGAGACGTTATTTGCAAAAGGAGCTTTGAAATTAAACCTGCTTTTATATAAGTGAAATTATCTAACTCCTTTTAATTCTTCTTTTTTACCCCCCCTTTTCTCCCCAATTGTACCCGGCCAATTACCCCACTCTTCCGAGCCGTCCCGGTCGCTGCTCCACCCCCTCTGCTGACATGGGGAGGGCTGCAGACTACCACATGCCTCCTCCCATACATGGGGAGTCACCAGCCGCTTCTTTTCACCTGACAGTGAGGAGTTTCACCAGGGGGACGTAGCGCGTGGGAGGATCACGCTATTCCCCCCAGTTCCCCCTCCCTCCTGAACACGACCGACCAGAGGAGGCGCTAGTGCAGCGACCAGGACACATACCCACATTCGGCTTCCCACCCACAGACACGGCCAATTGTGTCTGTAGGGACGCCCGACCAAGCTGGAGGTCACACGGGGATTCAAACCTGTGATCCCTGTGTTGGTAGGCAACGGAATAGACCGCCACGCCACCCGGATGACCAAGTCCTTTTAATTCTTTAGTACTGTAATACAGATGGCAAGAAACAACAATTGCAATGTTGATTATTTTTTACTTTTATTTTCCAATGTCGTTCTGGTTTACAGAGAGAATGAGTCCGGGTTTAGTCCCGGTTTGCTGGTCACAGCGTGTGAGCACCGGTCGCTAATTGGAGATGTACTTTAGCACAGCATAGGAATAGCATCAGAAGACATCAGGAGTTGGTGACATCTGGTTTGGGAGGAAGCCCTTTAGCGCTCCCCAGCAAACCCACAAACCTCAAACCTGATATCCCCAAAACCCCAAAACCTGGAGGCCCAGGTCATTCTGTAAATGCCCAGAACGAGTCTGCGGACATCCAGTGGGCTCACACTTTCTGTCTACTCCTTCTCTTGTTAAAGCACGGGACACATTATTATTCTGGTAACTTTATTAACTCTCCATAATTCAGTGGGGGCAATAGAAAGGGTTTTCCCCCTGAGGTTTATTGTTTAAAACGGGTGCAGCTCTTTCCCAGGATAAGAGCCTCGGCTAAGCGGGGAGGAATTTGGGCCAGGCCTCATAAAAGAAGTATTTGTGTACCAGAAAGATTTTCGCTTTTCCTTTTCTAATTCTTTGTCATTAATGACTTTAGCAAATGTGGAGTGGGGAGTGAATGGCAGGGCTGTGCAGGGTCTTCAAAGCGGCCCTCTAATTAGTTATCCAGGATATCCCGCTTTAGAATTACAGGCCAGGTCACCATCGGCTTTCATGCTTGTATTTTTTTTTTTCAGCAAAGACATCATTTCCACAGAATGGTTTCACTGGGACACCATATAATCCCTCCTCTCCCTCGCTGCATGCCCGTGTGTTTTTATGAGCGTCCGTGTGCATTTGCACATGCATGCCTGTGGTGATCACGCTACTCGGTATTCGGTCGGTATAAAGGTGGAGGAAGTAACGTACCGTCCCGTGACTCGGTTCTGTCACTTCAGACAGCCTTCGTCTTAAAGGGATCTTCCTCCGTTAAAACGCCAAACGCCATTTACCCATTCAATGCTGAGCCTCAATGTCACTTGAGCTTTTCACTCAGTAGCGATAGAATGTATGGAAAATATTAACATGGTAATCAGAAGGGATTTGACACAATACCGATATATATATATATATATATATATATATACACAGTGGCTTCGGGTAGTATTCAGACCCCTTCACTTTTTGCACACTTTATTGTGTCGTAGGTTTAATTTCAAATGGTTAAAATTGCAATTTTTGCCCATCAGTCTACACTCAATAACCCATAACCACAAAGTGAAAACAGGTTTTTAGACATTTTTGCAAATTTATGAAAAATCAACAACTGAAATCTCTCGTTTATACAAGTATTCTGACCTTTGTAGAAGCCCTTTTGACAGCAGTTGCACCATGGAGTCTCCTTGGGTAAGTCTCCACAAGCATTGCACACCTGGATTTGGGCAGTTTATCCTATTCTTCCTTCTTGGCAGATCTTCAAGCTCCGTCAGATTGGATAGGAAGCGTCTTCAGGTCTCTCCACAGATGTTCTGTGGGGTTTAAGTTTGGGCTTTGGCTGGGCCACTCAAGGACAGTCAGAGACTTGTCCCGAAGCCACTCCACCATTGTGTTGGCTGTATGCTTCAGGTCCATGTTGTGTTGAAAGGTGAACCGTCACCCCAGTCTGAGGTCATGTGCAATTCTTCAAGGACCTCTCTGTATTTGGCTACATGCATCCTTCTCACAATTCTGACCAGTCTTCCTGTCCCTGCCGCCGAAGAGGAACCCCATAGCGTGACGCTGCCACCATGCTTCACTGTAGGAGTGGTATTAGCCAGGTGGTGAGCAGTGCCTGGCATTCGCAAGACAGTGTGCTTGGAGTCCTGCCCAAGGAGTTCAATATTTGTCTCATCGGACCAGAGAAACTTTTTTTCTTGTGCTCTCAGAGTCCTTTCCATGCTGTGTGGCAAACTTTAAGCGGGCTGTCGTATGCCTTTCACTCAAGAGTGGCTTCTGTCTAGCCGCTCTTTTTTTTTGTGTGGTAATTTTCCCCCCTTTTTCTCCCCAGTTGTATCCTGCCAATTATCCCACCCTTCCAAGCCATCCTGGTCTCTGCTCCACCCCACTGCCGATCCGGGGAGGGCTGCAGACTGCAGGCTGCCAGCCACTTCTTTTCACCTGACAGTGAGGAGTTTCGCCAGGGGGACGAAGCACATCGGAGGATCACGCTATTCCACCCAGTTCCCCCTCCCCCCTGAACAGGCGCCCCAGCTGACAAGAGGAGGCGCTAGTGCAGCGACCAGGACACATACCCACATCCGGCTTCCCACCCGCAGACACGCCAATTGTGTCTGTAGGGACGCCCGACCAAGCCGGAGGTAACACGGGGGATTCGAACCGGCGATCCCCGTGTTGGTAGACAACGGAATAGACCGCTATGCTACCTGGATACTCGCCATTCTATCATAAAGGCCTAATTGATGGAGTACTTCTGAGATGGTCGTCCTCCCGGCAGGTTCTCCCATCTCTGCAGAGGACTTCTGAAGCTCTGTTAGAGTGACCGTTGTGTTCTTGATCACCTTCCTGACCAATGCCCTTCTTGTCCGGTTACTCAGTTTGACCAGCCGGCCAACTCTCGGAGGAGTCCTGGTGGTTTCAAACTTCTTCAGTTTCACAATTATTGAGGCCACTGTGCTCCAGGGTACATTCAGAGCTTTAGTAATGGTTTTATACCCTTGCCCTGATCTATGGCTCACCACAATTTTACTGCGAATGTCTACAAAGAGTTCCTGTCTGGTTTCGAGCTACAGACGTGCGAAATATAATTGGGCCCACTCGGGTTGCTACAACAAAGACATCTCAAACAATGTCAATTTTGCAATAAAAATGACATAATTGACCAAATGACACTTAATAACGACAGTCATAAAGATTCCTTCGTGTTCATGACAGGTGTAATGTCATGGTTATGACAGTGTCATGTCAGTCTTATGCACACCCCTTCAAATAGTGTGACCAGAAATGTTATGTAACAGATTCTCGTTACCATTAATTAAGACAACACAGTTGTGTATCATGATTTGACAATATCTGAATTTCATCCTGATACAATGCCATTGAAATATGTTTAAAGCTCATTTAGAATTATTGAACAGCTTGACCACTCATACACTCACATTATATGTGTATGTGTATGTATTATACCCCGTCAAGAGCACTTCAACTGGCAAACATGCTTCCATTGTCTGTTTTTTTATGTCTATGGTATAGTCTGGCACAGAAGAGTAGACTTTATTTTCATTGCCCTGAATCCATACCTGTTTTGTCTGCATGCAGGTTTTTTATAACTGCCTCTGTTTTTCATGAAGGCAGAATGTCCCTTTAAGAAAGCTCTTTGGAGGATATGTCTCATTCCAGGTGCCAGTGAACCCTGTGTTTTACCAGGTGCAGCAATGGGTCATTACTAAGGTATTTGTTTTCCAGATTACATAGAAAAGGGCCAGGATTACAGGCATGTTTCCCTGGCCCTCCTGTGTCTAGTGGGGCCTGATCCCTGCGCTGGATCCATCTGGATCCAACCTCTGTTGTACACTCCTGTTTGTGGGCGAGTTCACCAACCTCCGGTCCTGCAGGAGATCTATCAGGCGTCATTCCATTACAACCTGTCAGCATGGGCCGGTTTGCCGAGAAAGATAATTCTAATTATTTACAGCCCAGGTCTTATTTTCATGTTTTTTTTTCCATCGTACGTATCAGTTATGACTTCATTTTATTTACCCGCTTCATTTTGTAGACTTCGGAGGCGGGACCACTGCTGGACTCAGCTTTACTTTTTTATGGGAATATTATCAATGGTGGATAACATTGCTGATCTGCTACCTGGTTCAACCTGCAGGAATGAGCAGCCTTACTTCCCATAGGTAGTAGTGACCATCCGTAACCTAGCCGGCCAGCACAACAGAGAAGTCACTGGTCATGGAAAATTAGGAACAGTCTAACTGAGACACTAAGGGGGGGTTTGTTGTTTTGTTTTTGTTTTTGTTTTTGTTGGATTTCCCCCCCCTTTTTCTCCCCAGTTGTATCCGGCCAATTACCCCGCTCCTCCGAGCCTTTCCGGTCTCTGCTCCACCCCTTCTGCCAATCCGGGGAGGGCTGCAGACTACCACGTGCCTCCTCCGATACATGTGGAGTCGCCAGCCGCTTCTTTTCACCTGACAGTGAGGAGTTTCACCGGGGGACGTAACGCGTGTGAGGATCACGCTTTTCCACCCAGTCCCCCTCCCCCTTGAACAGGCGCCCCGACCAACCAGAGGAGGCGCTAGTGCAGTGACCAGGACACATACCCGCATCCGGCTTCCCACTTGCAGACACGGCCAATTGTGTCTGTAGGGACGCCCGACCAAGCTGGAGGCAACACGGGGATTCGAACCAACGATCCCCGTGTTGGTAGGCAACGGAATAGACCGCTTCACTACCCGGACACCCTGGAGGGGTTGTTGGTTCAAGGATAGGTTTAAAGTCCCTCCTCTAGTCATGTTTTAAGACATATAAAATGCTCTGCTTGGTATAATAAATTGTCTGGTGTTTCTTCTGCAAAATAAGTTAAATTATCATGTTAAAATCCCGAAAATCACATCTATTCCTCCCTTATTAAAAAAATCCAGACTCTATGAATATGCAAATTATCCCCGCCCTCAATTCACATCTCCTCCATGCCCCACCCATCGCCTGCCCCTCCCGGCCTCTCCTCCGCTCGCCTGCAGTGCGTGTACTTGCTCACCATTGACTCTGCTCACCAAACACAGTAACTTCTGCTTCTTTCCTGCTTTGCTTGCGGCCAGGGGCGGAGCAGGGGGATGGCTTCTTGGGCTCCACCCCTGAATGTCTTCTCAAAGGCCTCGAATCTTTTTTAAAATAACTTCAGCTTTGTGTCATTTCCCCTTAGTCTCCCTGACTGGACAGGCAAATCGATGGCGCAGATGTTCTGTTACTGGGGAAATATCGTCATCTGTCGGTCCACCCTGACGTTGTCACGGGGGGGTTGTTGTCTCGTGTGTGTCGTGTTTCATTCAGTCGTGTCACTTAGGTGAGCAACCTTGCTAGCTAGCTAATGAGCTATGGACATACCTACGTTTGTATCAGGAGTTAACCTCAACCACCATCCACAGTGGTTCAGCAGTGGCAGCATCAGCCAGTGCACCGCGGACAGATGTTTCAGCTTTGTGACTCCCTAGCTGCAACACTTAGGCTACTAGCAATGAGGTGGTGAGGTGACTAGCCTAATATGGATCACAGGCTAGCTAGCTAATGAGCTATGGACATACCTACGTTTGTCACCAGGAGTTAACCTCAACCACCATCCACAGTGGTTCAGCAGTGGCAGCATCAGCCAGTGCACCGCGGACAGATGTTTCAGCTTTGTGACTCCGTAGCTGTAACACTTAGGCTACTAGCAATGAGGTGGTGAGGTGACTAGCCTAATATGGATCACAGGCTAGCTAGCTAATGAGCTATGGACATACCTACGTTTGTCACCAGGAGTTAACCTCAACCACCATCCACAGTGGTTCAGCAGTGGCAGCATCAGCCAGTGCACCGCGGACAGATGTTTCAGCTTTGTGACTCCCTAGCTGTAACACTTAGGCTACTAGCAATGAGGTGGTGAGGTGACTAGCCTAATATGGATCACTGGCTAGCTAGCTAATGTTAACTAGTACAAACATTAAGCAACACAGTAAATCTGCTCCAAATGCAATCAAATCAGATACACAGATGTCCCACCCCTCTCTGACACCAAATACTTGGTTAAACAGTTGTCAGTCAAATGAGTTGCGCTGCTGTCAGGTTTGTTTACACCAGGTGTAGGGTTGTGTTTTGGCAAGAATCCGGCGATACGATGCATGTCGTGATACGGGGTTACGATTCAGTATATCGCGATGTGTTGCGATACTGTAAGAAAGGCGATACATTGTGATTTCATAGGCCTGTGTTCTGCGGCGCCCGAGGCACCAGTTTTAAAACTGGTGCACTGCAAAATACAGAGAGAGTCACCTGGCGGTGGTAGGCTTAGTCGCCGTTGTGTGAACCCGTTTGGCAAGGCCTTGAATGTCCTGGGCATTCACTCATATATAAATGGCCTGCTGGTCCTGCATTCTAACTTCTTTTATTTATTTTGTTTGGACCCCCCCCCCTTTTTTTTTTTTTTCTCTCCCCGATTATATCTGGCCAATTACCCCACTCTTCTGAGCTGTACCGGTCTCTGCTCCACCCCCTCTGCTGATCCGGGGAGGGCTGCAGACTACCACATGTCTCCTCCCATACATGTGGAGTCGCCAGTCGCGTCTTTTCACCTGACAGTGAGGAGTTTCACCAGGGGGACGAAGCATGTTGGAGGATCACACGATCCCCCCCCAACAGGTGCACCGACCGGCCAGAGGAGGCGCTAGTGCAGCAACCAGGACATGGCCAATTGTGTCTGTAGGGACACCCGACCAAGCCGGCGGTAACACGGGGATTTGAACCAGCGATCCCTGTGTTGTTAGGCGACGGAATAGACCGCCACGCCACCCGGACACCCCCCGCAGTCTAGCTTTAGCATGGGCGCAGGTGGCGTTAGCTGTGCGTGTGCGTCAAGTTTTGGACGCCACCCTCGGTGGAAGGGCTGTGAAGGCCTCTCTGAAACGTTTACATAGAGCCCCACAATTATGATAATAACAGTTTTAGCATGGGGCCCCCGATCGATAATGCGGCTTCTTAAGGTTTAATATTTCAATGGTATTGATCATTTTAACAACCATGTTTGTGGTCAGCTCGCCTTAACTGCAGTGCTACTGGAAGGTGTGTATGTGTATGTCTTTGTTTGTGTGCATGTTTGCATGCATTAATTTTGTGTGTGCGTGTGTGTGTGTGTGTGTTTGTGTGTGTGTGTGTGTGTGAGAGAGAGAGAGAGAGAGAGAGAGAGAGCAGACGTTGTTTTTAAGAGTACCAAGGATCATTTTCCTACCTCCTATAAATATGAACGATGATAAATTTCACAATTTGCTCAGCCTTTCCGTCTCGTCCACTTCATGTCCTCTCCTTTCACAACAAAAGACAACCCCCCCACCCCCCCCCGGTCTTAACTTGCGGTCAACTCTTCTCTTTTCCCTGCTGTCATCCTCATCCTGTTGCTGTGGAGCAAATGAAATGAAGTAAGCATAAACAGAGGAGCAGTGAAAGCCCTGTAGTTAGCAGATTTCACTTCCATCCTCTCGAGGGAGAACGGCTGCTTCCCGCAGATATAAATAGGGGCAGATTTGATAATTAGTAGAAGTGAAGGTCCCGGGGCTTAGAGGACTTTGATCAGCACGTCCGCCCCCCCCCCCTCGCTTTTGACCTTTCACTGGACATTTCTCTCTCTCCGTCTCTCGCTCTGTTGATCTTCTCTGTAGTATCTCTTCATGCTTCTCTCTCTCTCTCTCTCTCTCTCTCCCCTCCACAAACACTAAGATAAAACCAAGGCAAGCAAGAGATGGACATGCGTGTAGAAGTAGGGATTATTTTGGGTTAGAGCTGCACAAAAAATACCTCTTTTTCATTTATCGTCTTTCGTTGGTGGTGGCGCGGTGGTTAGCACGGTCGCCTCACAGCAAGAAGGTCCTGGGTTCGGGCCCTGGGGTAGTCCAACCTTGGGGGTGGTCCCGGGTCGTCCTCTGTGTGGAGTTTGCATGTTGTCCCCATGTCTGCGTGGGTTTCCTCCCACAGTCCAAAGACATGTAGGTCAGGTGTCAGGTGAATCGGCCGTACTACATTGTCCCTAGGTGTGTGTGTGTGTGTGTGTGTGTGTGTGTGTGTGTGTTGTTTGTGTGTGTGTGTGTGTGTGTGTGTGTGTGTGTGTGTGTGTGTGTGTGTGTGTGTGTGTGGGCCCTGTGTGATGGCCTGGCAGCCTGTCCAGGGTGTCCCCCTGCCTGCCGCCCAGCGCCTGCTGGGATAGGCTCCAGCATCCCCATGACCCTGAGAGCAGGATAAGAGGTTCAGATGTTGACATATTGAGATGCACAACTCCTTGTCTTAAATTCGTGATAATGAGAATCTATTACCTGAAATAATGAATCCCTGGTTTGGATGATCTTTGCACAATGTCTTCATCATCTGGCGGCACAGTGGCCCAGTGGTTAGTGCTGTCGCCTCACAGCAGCAAGGTCCTGGGTTCCAGCCCCGGGGTTGTCCCAGGTCGTCCTCTGTGTGGAGTTTGCATGTTCTCCCCGTGTGTGGTGGGTTTCCTCCGGGTGCTCCGGTTTCCCCCACCATCTAAAAGACATGCATGTTAGGGTTCATACTCCTCTCTGTGCCCCTGACCGAGGCATGGCAAGAAGGACTGGAGGTGGTCCCCCCCGGGCGCTGCAGGGCGGCTGCCCACTGCTCCCAGCTACACAGCTAGGATGGGTTACATGCAGAGGGAGAATTCCCCCCATGGGGATTCATAAAGTATCTCAAAATCCATCCATCCATCCATCATCCAAACCGCTTATCTGCTCTCAGGGTCCCGGGGATGCTGCAGCCTATCCCAGCAGCCACTGGGCGGCAGGCGGGGAGACACCCTGGACAGGCCGCCAAAATTCCTCACAAAACGAGGTCTGATATGATGGATTTCTAACTAGTGTTGGTTTGATCTTCCACTTCACATCACCACACAGCTGAAGTGATTGAGCTCAGTTGGAGTCATCAACATGGTATTATTCCACATGTAAGCAGATATTGGGATATATATATATATATAGATAGATAGATAGATAGATAGATAGATAGATAGCTATATATATCCATATAGTACACTCTACAATTCCCTGTGATTACTGGGAAAATAGCACTTTCCGTATTGCCCAGCAGTGCTGTAGTTCTTATGTCCTACCCACCCATCTCCATGGACCCCTGTCTAAATCGTTGGCATCTTGTAGATCTTCCCAAGGACATGAGGATGAGTTTAGTTTCTTCTGATTGATTTGCGCCGGACAGACCGATGTGCTCAGATACGGACCGTCTTCTCAGCCTTGCTGCATTCCACATTCAGTCCGATGGGAGAGTCACCACTGTTACGAATCTTTCAATACCCGTGTCTGCCGGACTCGACTCGGGCAGACACGCCGGGGGTGTGTATAACTGATCACACCGCTGTTTCAGAGTCACGGCCAAAAGTTACATACATACGTGTGTGTGTGTGTGTGTGTGTGTGTGTGTGTGTGTGTGTGTTGTGTGTCCTTTTCCCAGTGCCGTGCTTCGTCTCTGCAGGCTTACAGACCCACACTCCCCGCTGTGTTAGCGTATGCTGTGTGCAGACTTGGCATCAGGTTGCCTGAAGGCAAACGCAAGATTGTGCACGATCGCACATCTCTGATTATACATCAATACCTTTATCCCGGGGATAATTTATGCATTTATAAAATACAAAGCTATGTCTAAACAAACCACTAGGGACGGCACGGGGGGGGGGGGGGGGGGGCCGTCTCTCAGCTGGGTTTGTAAATAAGGAAGGCTAGCTCGCGGCTGCTGTAGTAACTTATTTCAGTGGTTATTCTGAATCCTCCCCCTTCTGTTTTATTTTTAACCTGCCGTCTCACACAGACAGACCTGAACATCGTCGTGTCGTG
>JAJHIY020000920.1:2500-21135 GCA_022114975.2 Lampris megalopsis
CCGCTGTGCTCTGAGCACCACGAAGCCTGGCTCACGGCCTGCGTCTCTTTTTTAGACTTTATTTATCCATTCAAGGGATTTGCTGAGCGTGCTCTTTTCTACAACGACCCTTTGCTGCTTCGGTCCTGGGAAAGTGTGAGAGCCGACTTGGGTTTTGTGTGTTAGCACAGCGGGGTGTGTCGGCTGGCTGGTGGAGACGTGCTCGCTGGGAAACAGGGCCCTCTGATCTGGCAGTGACAGCAGCGGCCCATGGCCCTCACCACAAGGCGTAGCAAGCAAGAACATGACGCCTCACTTGTGTTTTCTTTAGCAATGCTTCAACCTCCGCCACCAAAAAGCCACTGCTGAGGTAAAAATACATAAAAACAAACCAACATCTCAAGTCCCATGTTCCTGTCTATCTCGATGCCTCGTAGCGAGGGTCATTCCCTGTGCCTTGCTTCGCGGCCACGTCTCGTTCGCCGGTATTGTGACAGTGCTGCCTGTGCTTGTCTCACCACACCGTCTGAGGAGGCAGCAGCGAAATGAATCTGAAGCACCAGAGCTGAACCCAGCCACTGGGGATGGACCAACCAGTGCATTCTTAGTCGCGGTCCCGAGCCCGGACAAATGGGGAGGGTTGCGTCAGGAGAGAGGGAACACTGTGTCCAGGGCAAGAGCGCACGGGGGGGCTTGACCAAACCGGAAAGCAGGAAGACGCCTGTGGTTCCATGGAGACAGATCAATAAGCAGAAGCAGAGGCTGGGCAGAGCAGGCAGCACTGTGGGAAATATGGAGATCAAGGTTTAGACGAGCAACAGGTAACAGGCAATGTGTCAACATAAATGCTGGAAGCATAGACTGAACTGGACAGACACTAGGACCCAGCAAGTTGGAGGGTGCAGGGCTGGGTACATAAGGAGCAGGGTTGATTGCAGGAGATGAGGTGCAGTTGGTGGACCTCTGTTCTGCCTGCTGCACACCTGCCTCCAAACCTGAGGCACTAATACGCACACAAACAGCAGAGAGAGACTAGGGCAGGGGGACTGGCCAATATAAGGGATACAATTAGGGAGACTGTGATGAAGAGGGCGAGTTCTGGGAGAGTGTGGAGTGGTGTGTGACAGGAATGTGGAAGGACAGATGTTTGTGGATTGTCCATAAAGGATGGGAATGGCAGTGATGGATACATATTTCAGCAAGAGTGAGGAACACCGGGTGACGTAAGAGTGGGTGAAGTTGCACACAGGCGGACTATATCTTATGCAGGGGGCGCGACCTGAAAGGGATTGGAGACTGCAAGGTGGTGACGGGGGATAATTTAGCTAGGTAGCATCGGATGGTGGTCTGTAGCATGACTTTGGAGACCAAGAAGAGGAAGGGAATGAAGGCTGAGTCAAGGATCAAATGACCGAATTTGATAAAGGAAAACTGTTGTGTGGAGATCAGGGAGGAGGTAAGACAGGCACTGGGTGGCAGTGAAGAGTTCTCAGATGGCAGGGCAGCTACTGCAGAAGTAGTGAGGGAGACAGCTAGGAAGGTACTTGGTGTGTCGTCTGAACAGAGGAAGGAAGACAAGGAGAATTGGTGGTGCAAAAATTGAGTGCAGGAAAGTATACAGAGGAAGAGGTTGCCAAGGAAGAAGTGGGATAGTCAGGGAGATGAAGAAAGTAGGAGTGCAAGAAAATACAGTATAAAGTGAAGAGAGAGGTGGCAAAGGCAAAGGAGAAAGCATATGGTGAGTTGTATGAGAGTTTGGACACTAAGGAAGGAGAAAAGGACTTGTACCGATTGGCTAGACAGAGGGACCAAGCTGCGAAGGATGTGCAGCAAGTTAGGGCGATCAAGGATAGAGATGGAAATGTGCTGACAAGCGAGGAGAGTGTGCTAAGAAGGAGGAAGGAGTACTTTGAGGGGCTGATGAATGAAGAAAATGAGAGAGAGAGAGAAGGTTGGATGATGTAGGGATAGTGAATCAGGAAGTTCAGCGGATTAGCAAGGAGGAAGTGAGGGCAGCTATGAAGAGGATGAAGAGTGGAAAGGTGGTTGGTCCTGATGACATACCTGTGGAGGCATGGAGGTGTTTAGGAGAGATGGCAGTGGAGTTTTTAACTAGATTGTTTAACACAATCCTGGAAAGTGAGAGGATGCCTGAGGAGTGGAGAAGAAGCATACTGGTACCGATTTTCAAGAACAAGGGCGATGTGCAGAACTGTAACAACTACAGAGGTATAAAGTTGATCAGCCACAGCATGAAGATATGGGAAAGAGTAATAGAAGCTAGGTTAAGAGGAGAGGTGATGATCAGCAGCAGCAGTATGGTTTCATGCCAGGAAAGAGCACCACAGATGTGATGTTTGCTTTGAGAGTGTTGATGGAGAAGTATAGAGAAGGCCAGAAGGACTTACATTGTGTCTTTGTAGATTTAGAGAAAGCTTATGACAGAGTGCCGAGAGAGGAGGTGTGGTATTGTATGAGGAAGTCAGGAGTTGCAGAGAAGTATGTAGGAGTGGTGCAGGATATGTAGGAGTTGCAGCCCAGTATCATGATAAAGTGTGTAATACACCCGCCGGTCCAAGGTATCAGTGTTATGGTTTGCCTTGCTCAAGACTGAAAATTACACGAGTGCATGAAGGTGCAGTGCCGGCAGGGGGCGATGACTGACTCACTGCCAGCAACTCCCCACGGAAGAAAAGAAGCATACAGCATTTTCCAAAATCCCTCCCCTCATCCTAACCCTAACCCTAACCTTAATCATTGCCCCCTGCTGGCACTGCACTTCCATACACGCTGGTACTTTTCACGCCTGGGCGAGGCAAAGCATGACACTGACACATTGGACACATTGGTGTATTACACACTTTAGCGTGATACCGGGTTGCTGACAGTGGTGAGGTGGGTGGTTGGAATGACAGATGGGTTCAAGGTGGAGGTGGGATTACATCAAGGATCGGCTCTGAGCCCTTTCTTGTTTGCAGTGGTGATGGACAGGTTGACGGACAAGATCAGGCAGGAGTCTCCATGGACGATGATGTTCGCGGATGACATTGTGATCTGTAGTGAGAGTAGGGTGCAGGTGGAGGGGAGCCTGGAGAGGTGGAGGTATGCACTGGAGAGAAGAGGAATGAAAGTCAGTAGGAGCAAGACAGAATACCTCTGTGTGAATGAGAGGGAGGACAGTGGAATGGTGAGGATGCAAGGAGTGGAGGTGACGGAGGTGGATGACTTTAAATACTTGGGGTCAACTGTCCAAAGTAATGGGGAGTGCAGTAGAGAGGTGAAGAAGAGAGTGCAGGCAGGGTGGAGTGGGTGGAGAAGAGTGTCAGGAGTGATGTGTGACAGAAGGGTACCAGCAAGAGTTAAAGGGAAGGTTTACAAGATGGTGGTGAGACCAGCTATGTTGTATGGTTTGGAGACAGTGGCACTGATGAAAAGACAGGAGGTGGAGGTGGAGGTGGCAGAGATGAAGATGATAAGATTTTCACTGGGAGTGATGAAGAAGGACAGGATTAGGAAGGAGTATATTAGAGGGACAGCTCAGGTTGGACGGCTTGGAGACAAAGCAAGAGAGACAAGATTGAGATGGTTTGGACATGTGTGGAGGAGAGATGCTGGGTATACTGGGAGAAGGATGCTGAATATGGAGCTGCCAGGGAAGAGGAGAAGAGGAAGGCCAAAGAGGAGGTTTATGGAGGTGGTGAGGGAGGACATGCAGGTGGCTGGTGTGACAGAGGAAGATGCAGAGGACAGGAAGAGATGGAAACGGATGATCCGCTGTGGCGCCCCCTAACGGGAGCAGCCGGAAGTAGTAGTAGTAGTAGTAGTAGTAGTAGTAGTAGTAGGAGTAGGAGTAGTAGTAGTAGTAGTATTAGG
The DNA here is from genome assembly GCA_022114975.2 of Lampris megalopsis. Classification (NCBI taxonomy): domain Eukaryota; kingdom Metazoa; phylum Chordata; class Actinopteri; order Lampriformes; family Lampridae; genus Lampris; species Lampris megalopsis. The sequence continues at coordinate 6,353 of JAJHIY020000920.1, forward strand.
TTCTTCTAAAATGTCCAACTGTTATTAGCTGTCAGTCATCTCAAACTCCCTCCCCACGGTGAAGCCCATTCAACCATCCTGTTTCATTCACATTCCTGCACATTACATTCTCAAATAATGGCCAGGTCTCAAATGATAGCCAGGTTTGGACAAATAAAGGCTAATTTAAAAGAAAAAAAAGTATTGCACATTTCCAAAACATTAACGGAATCAATTCCGCAACACTCACATCATGTCCACCACTGGTGCTGCTGTGAGATTCACTTTTTAAAGCTGAAATCCTCATCTTTTCTCCGCTGTTAAATAATTTCATCCACGTGGACCAGGGAGGCAGGTTACGTAACCCTGCCAGTCATCGTCAGCATGGCTGGAGACACTGCAGCCTCTCTGTCCCACTGTTGAGATGTTCTGATGGGCAGGTAAAGACGGGTGCAGCAGCAGTATAGGGTGGATATATCATATCATTATAGGGTGGATATCTCATATCATTATAAGGTGGATATATCATATCATTATGGGGTGGATATCTCATATCATTGTAGGGTGGATATATCATATCATTATGGGGTGGATATCTCATATCATTGTAGGGTGGATATCTCATATCATTGTAGGGTGGATATATCATATCATTATAGGGTGGATATATCATATCATTGTAGGGTGGATATCTCATATCATTGTAGGGTGGATATATCATATCATTGTAGGGTGGATATATCATATCATTATAGGGTGGATATATCATATCATTGTAGGGTGGATATATCATATCATTGTAGGGTGGATATATCATATCATTATAGGGTGGATATATCATATCATTATAGGGTGGATATATCATATCATTATAGGGTGGATATATCATATCATTATAGGGTGGATATATCATATCATTATAGGGTGGATATATCATATCATTATAGGGTGGATATATCATATCATTATAGAGTGGATATATCATATCATTGTAGGGTGGATATATCATATCATTGTAGGGTGGATATCTCATATCATTGTAGGGTGGATATATCATATCATTATAGGGTGGATATATCATATCATTGTAGGGTGGATATATCATATCATTATGGGGTGGATATATCATATCATTATAGGGTGGATATATCATATCATTATAGGGTGGATATATCATATCATTATGGGGTGGATATACCATATCATTATGGGGTGGATATATCGTATCATTATAGGGTGGATATATCACATCATTATAGGGTGGATATATCATATTATAATAGGGTGGATATATCATATCATTATAGGCTGGATATATCATATCATTATGGGGTGGATATATCATATCATTATAGGGTGGATATATTTTGTCATTATAGGGTGGATATATCATATCATTATAGGGTGGATATATCATATCATTATAGGGTGGATATATCATATCATTATAGGGTGGATATATCATATCATTATAGGGTGGATATATCATTATAGAGTGGATATATCATATCATTATAGGGTGGATATATCATATCATTATAGGGTGGATATATCATTATAGGGTGGATATATCATATCATTATAGGGTGGATAGATCTTGTCATTATAGGGTGGATATCTCATATCATTATAGGGTGGATATATCATATCATTGTAGGGTGGATATATCATATCATTGTAGGGTGGATATATCATATCATTATAGGGTGGATATATCATATCATTATAGGGTGGATATATCATATCATTATAAGGTGGATATATTTTGTCATTATAGGGTGGATATATCATATCATTGCAGGGTGGATATATCACATCATTGTAGGGTGGATATATCATATCATTATAGGGTGGATATATCATATCATTGTAGGGTGGATATATCATATCATTATAGGGTGGATATATCATATCATTATGGGGTGGATATATCATATCATTATAGGGTGGATATATCATATCATTGTAGGGTGGATATATCATATCATTGTAGGGTGGATATATCATATCATTATAGGGTGGATATATCATATCATTATGGGGTGGATATATCATATCATTATAGGGTGGATATATCATATCATTGTAGGGTGGATATATCATATCATTATAGGGTGGATATATCATGTCATTATAGGGTGGATATATCATATCATTATAGGGTGGATATATTTTGTCATTATAGGGTGGATATATCATATCATTATAGGGTGGATATGTCATATCATTATAGGGTGGATATATCATATCATTGTAGGGTGGATATATCATATCATTGTAGGGTGGATATATCATATCATTATAGGGTGGATATATCATATCATTATGGGGTGGATATATCATATCATTATAGGGTGGATATATCATATCATTGTAGGGTGGATATATCATATCATTATAGGGTGGATATATCATGTCATTATAGGGTGGATATATCATATCATTATAGGGTGGATATATTTTGTCATTATAGGGTGGATATATCATATCATTATAGGGTGGATATATCATATCATTATAGGGTGGATATATCATATCATTATAGGGTGGATATATCATGTCATTATAGGGTGGATATATCATATCATTATAGGGTGGATATATCATATCATTATAGGGTGGATATATCATATCATTATAGGGTGGATATATCATGTCATTATAGGGTGGATATATCATGTCATTGTAGGGTGGATATATCATGTCATTGTAGGGTGGATATGGGGCTATATTGTACATGAATGATACTGCGTCCAACATAAAGAGACTCCTAATGAAGGAGATATGGATTTGTGCTCTACTGCGCATGTCCTGAAACGTATGTTGAGGCAGATATTCAAATATTTCTTTACAGAGATTCAAAAGTTGAATTTTATCTGTTCTCATTGTTCTGATGTTGCCCAGGACACGTCACACAGCAGGAGCCGGATGCTGACTGTCCTCCAGCCGAATGCTGACTGTCCTCTAGCCGGAGTCTGACTCTCCTCCAGCCGGATGCTGACTCTCCTCCAGCCGGATGCTGACTCTCCTCCAGCCGGATGCTGACTGTCCTCCAGCCGGATGCTGACTCTCCTCCAGCCAGATGCTGACTGTCCTCCAGCCGGATGCTGTCTGTCCTCCAGCCGGATGCTGACTGTCCTCCAGCCGGATGCTGACTGTCCTCCAGCCGGATGCTGACTCTCATCCAGCCGGATGCTGACTCTCCCCCAGCCGGATGCTGACTGTCCTCCAGCCGGATGCTGACTCTCCCCCAGCCGGATGCTGACTCTCCTCCAGTCGGATGCTGACTCTCCTCCAGTGACCTCGAACAACCCCTAAAAACCTTGCACAGCCTACTTTCTTTCTCCTACTCTGTTTTTTTTTTTGAGAGTTTTCTCCCTTTTTCTCCCCAATTTTACTTGTCCAATTACCCCACTCTTCCGAGCCGTCCCGGTCTCTGCTCCACCCCCTCTGCTGATCCGGGGAGGGCTGCAGACTACCGCATACCTCCTCCCATACATGTGGAGTCACCAGCTGCTTCTTTTCACCAGACAGTGAGGAGTTTCACCAGGGGGACGTAGCACGTGGGAGGATCACGCTATTCTCCCCAGTCCCCCCCCCCGCCTGACCAGGCGCCCAACCGACCAGAGGAGGCGCTAGTGCAGCGACCAGGACACATACCCACATCCGGGTTCTCACCTGCAGACACGGCCAGTTGTGTCTGTAGGGACGCTCGACGAAGCCGGACGTAACACGGGGATTCGAACCGGCGATCCTCGTGATGCTAAGTAACGGAATGTTCTCGGAATTCACTCTGTTGATGCCATTAAGCTGATGATGCTCTTTTGTCAGTATGAGACCTGTTTCTCAGAGCACCCCGGGTCTGGCTCGGAGGCCGGGGTCCAGCATGATCCCTGTGTGGGTCAGTAAAGAGCTGCTGCCCACAGGCTCCGGACAGCAGCAGAGGGTGTGGGGAGTGTGCTGAGATAGATGGCTGCAGGGAGTGAACGGTGCCACCGCCCTTGATGGAGCTCACTGCCTGCCCTGGGGGGGGGGGGTTATATGTTAGAGAGCACTGACACTGATAAAACACCCATTATGCAAGCGCACACACACACACACACACACACACACTCACACACACCAACACACACACACACACACACACACACACACACACACACACACACACACACATATATGTGTGTGTGTGTGTGTGTGCTGGATGTGTGTGTGAGTGTGCTGGTGGTGGTGGTGTGTGAGTGTGCTGGGGTTCGTGCGTGTGGCGGGAGCAGCACAGCTGCGTGTCATAGTGACTGAATGGCTGGGTGGCTGGGTGGGTGGTGAGTCGCCCCATTACACTCACACGGCTTCGGTTCAATAAATCAAGACAACACAACTCACTGCTGTGCAAGAGAAGATAGAGCAGCACCACAAAGCAAATCTGTTGCAAAAACAATGTGGTCATATTTTAAATATAGCGCCTCCCTGCGACTTCCCGGAATATTACCTCAAGGGGCTCCTCGACTTCCTATGAGGAGCCGCGCTCCGAAGCCTCTGAAGGGAAGTGGTTTTACTGGGGGGCCTCTCGCGAACCCTGCCAGGGAGGAGGTTCTCCTGAAATAAATCGATAGAATAATAAGTTATACAATCAGTTCATAAAATAATAATATTCATATAATATATATAATAATAATCAAATTAATGATATTTATGTTATGCAATAATAATAATAATAATAATATGTATATGCATTATATAATAGTAATAATAACAACAAAAACAGCAATAATAATAATAATAATAAAATTAAGATTATAATAACAATAAGTTAATAAAAATAGAGTCTCCCTGCAGTTTCCCAGATCATCATCTCGGGGGCGCTCCAAAGCCTCTGCAGGGAAACCGGTTCGCTCGGGGCATCGTGGACACGCGCCAGTCAGTAGCTCCCGGACCAGGAAGACTGGACTCGGTCTTCTGGAAGGGATTCTTCTGTATCTGCGGTTCTCAGGCACACGGTTTCCTTTGCTTTCCCTATTCACAAACCCTGGACAGTGCTACCCCATGTCAGCTGTGAGACTTTCTGCCAGAGGGTGTAGTTTTCTGCCAGAGGATGTACTTTCTGTCAGAGGGTGTAGTTTTCTGCCAGAGGATGTAGTTTTCTGTCAGAGGATGTAGTTTTCTGTCAGAGGATGTAGTTTTCTGCCAGAGGATGTACTTTTCTGTCAGAGGATGTAGTTTTCTGCCAGAGGATGTACTTTCTGCCAGAGGGTGTAGTTTTCTGCCAGAGGATGTAGTTTTCTGTCAGAGGATGTAGTTTTCTGTCAGAGGATGTAGTTTTCTGCCAGAGGATGTACTTTCTGCCAGAGGGTGTAGTTTTCTGTCAGAGGATGTAGTTTTCTGTCAGAGAATGTAGTTTTCTGTCAGAGGATGTAGTTTTCTGCCAGAGGATGTAGTTTTCTGTCACAGGATGTAGTTTTCTGCCAGAGGGTGTAGTTTTCTGTCAGAGGATGTAGTTTTCAGCCAGAGGATGTAGTTTTCAGCCAGAGGATGTAGTTTTCAGCCAAAGGATGTAGTTTTCAGTCAGGGATGTAGTTTTCAGCCAGAGGATGTAGTTTTCAGCCAGAGGATGTAGTTTTCTGCCAGAGGATGTAGTTTTCTGTCAGAGGATGTAGTTTTATGCCAGAGGATGTAGTTTTCAGCCAGAGGATGTAGTTTTCAGCCAGAGGATGTAGTTTTCTGCCAGAGGATGTAGTTTTCTGTCAGAGGATGTAGTTTTCAGCCAGAGGATGTAGTTTTCAGCCAGAGGATGTAGTTTTCTGCCAGAGGATGTAGTTTTCAGCCAGAGGATGTAGTTTTCACAAACGAAACAAGTAATTTCCCACTTTACCCGTATTTGTACACGTGCGCTGGCCGCCACCTCAGGGAACAGGGTGTGCTCCATTCCCCAGTGAGCATGTCCCTGTGGGGCGCCTGCAGACATCTGGTGGACAGTGTGGGCTTGGGTCAACCAATATCCATACTGACCCCCCCCCCTCCGCCCCGGGCCCATTATAGTTTTGCCTACGTGGAGCCACTGCAGCATTCCCACCTTCCACCCCCTGTGGGCGTCTTGGGAGGCGTCGCAGTGCTGTAAAGGTAGGGGCGTCCCGATCCCCTCTGAGAGGCTGGCATCGAGCCTGTGGCGGCTCGTTATCAGTGACCGGTATAGGCTTCCCAGGCTGGCATCACGCACGCGCTGCAGGAGCGAGACCCGTGTCCCAAACAGTCAACAGCAAGCCGCGTGTGTGTGCGGTGCGGAAGTGACGTGGGGCGGAAGAGGAAGAAGCCAGCAGTCAAGGCTCACGTCTGCAGTGTGTTCCCAGGCGGCCACAGCCAGGTCAGGTCGAGTCGGTGTTATTTGTGTAGCCCAGTCTCACTAATTACACGTGTGCCCCAGGGGGCTTTACAGCACCACAACATCCTGTCCTTACGCCCTGACATCGGACAAGGAACACCTCCCTAAAACACCTTCAGCAGGGAGGAGACCAGAGGAGGGAGAGCAGCAGAGGAGGATCTCTCTCCCGAGACGCACAACGTGGCATGAAGTTGTGTTCACACAACACAATGATAATGGAATTATAAAATATATGAAGAACATGATGAGGAGGATGCCAAGCAGACGCCACCGGAACAGCCCGGGACCTGAGCCACGCGACCATCATCACCATGGAGACCAAAAAAAACAAAAACAAAAACCTTCAAGTCCCCACCCCATACGACCACATAGGTCGTATACCCTCTAATACGACCCACAGGCGCGTTTCCTAAATTAGCGCCCCTACCGGCGGCAGGAGATATGCCACAGAATCCTTTCGCCTCAGTGCATTGTGGGTCTGTACCTACTTGTAGACAGGCCAATGAAGGCGAGACGTCAGGAAATACTGATAAAAGCAATGTGAGAGCAATACAATATGTAGTCAGCGCGTTTTTGTGTTGTTTCGCCCTCTAGTATAGTAACTAACATTGCTATTAGCAGCACGACCGCTAGATGTCGCTTAACTTTAAAACGTAACTATAGGTCGTAATAAGCTGCTTGTACAAACGACGTATAGGGACGTATGGTGGCGGACAGTCTCCGGAACACATTAGTCTCGCCTCGGAGTGAGAGAAAGGTATGATATGAAACAGGATAGCAACATTATATGGATTTATATAATATATACAAAGAAAATGTGACGAGGGGGATGCCAAACAGCATCCAGGTGGCGACCACCATCACCATGGAGACGTGAGAGGAGGACAGACTACACGTGCACATAAGGGAGACTCACATCACTCCATTTACACACACAGGAGAAGAGAAAGGAGAAGACATCATTTAGAGAAGGAGAGAAAAGACATGTGAGAGAAGAGAACAGTATGCAATAGTCAATAATCTATACTCTATAATCTATACTCTGTAATCTATACTCTATAATCTATACTCTGTAATCTATACTCTATAATCTGGTGGGCAGAACAGTGGTTGGTTAATCCATTGAGACAGAAACTGACCCACCATCCAGTACAGGTTGTGAAGCACTCAACTTAAAGGCAACTAGTAGTAGGTTAAGGCAAAAAGAGGAGTTTTAAATTTGGATTTAAAGACTCATCAGACTCTGATGGTCTGATGGCAGCAGGCAGGTTATTCCACAACAATGGAGCCTGACAGGAAAAGGCCCTGCTGCCACCAGCTGACTTCTTCTTAACTTTGGGGACACACAGGAGCCCTGTATTTTGAAAGTGAAGAGCTCGAGATGTCATGTAAGGTTTAAGGAGATCAGACAGGTAGGATGGAGCAAGCCCATTTAGGGTTTTATAAGTCAGCAGGAGCACCTTGTATTCTGATCTAACATGGATAGGAAGCCAATGAAGGGAGGCAAGCAGTGGCGGCGACAGGGGATGGCTTGTGTTAGCCCCCCCTTAGCCCACCATGGAACAACCAAGAACATTACCAAGCAGACTTAGCTGACCCAGCACCTCCACATTAGCCCCCCCCTTAGCCCACCATGGAACAACCAAGAACATTACCAAGCAGACTTAGCTGACCCAGCACCTCCAAATTAGCCCCCCCCCTTAGCCCACCATGGAACAACCAAGAACATTACCAAGCAGACTTAGCTGACCCAGCACCTCCACATTACCCCCCCCCCTTAGCCCACCATGGAACAACCAAGAACATTACCAAGCAGACTTAGCTGACCCAGCACCGCCACATTAGCCCCCCCTTAGCCCCACCATGGAACAACCAAGAACATTACCAAGCAGACTTAGCTGTCCCAGCACCGCCACATTAGCCCCCCCCCCTTAGCCCACCATGGAACAACCAAGAACATTACCAAGCAGACTTAGCTGACCCAGCACCTCCACATTAGCCCCCCCCTTAGCCCACCATGGAACAACCAAGAACATTACCAAGCAGACTTAGCTTACCCAGCACCTCCAAATTAGCCCCCCCCCTTAGCCCACCATGGAACAACCAAGAACATTACCAAGCAGACTTAGCTGACCCAGCACCTCCACATTACCCCCCCCCCTTAGCCCACCATGGAACAACCAAGAACATTACCAAGCAGACTTAGCTGTCCCAGCACCGCCACATTAGCCCCCCCTTAGCCCCACCATGGAACAACCAAGAACATTACCAAGCAGACTTAGCTGTCCCAGCACCGCCACACTAGCCCCCCCCCCTTAGCCCACCATGGAACAACCAAGAACATTACCAAGCAGACTTAGCTGACCCAGCACCTCCACAGTAGCCCCCCCCCCCTTAGCCCCACCATGGAACAACCAAGAACATTACCAAGCAGACTTAGCCGACCCAGCACCTCCACATTAGCCCCCCCCCCTTAGCCCACCATGGAACAACCAAGAACATTACCAAGCAGACTTAGCTGACCCAGCACCTCCACATTAGCCTGGCTTCGCCACACCAACTCGCTCATGTGAAGGGAAACTCTCCTTCTCGGTCTCCAAGCGGCGTCACTAGCTGCCGCTAGCAAGGTGATGACATCCTTTTCGTAAACACAACAGACACACATTCAGGTAAATTAGCTTGCTAGCTAGCTTCATTGACATCTATTGTAAGTCATAATCACTCATACGAAAAATTACGCTGCCAAATATGAAACTCTCAGACAGGCTGTGTACTGTTGGTGTTCAGCACTGCGGGTAGGCCGATGTGACACATTGCTCGTCTGTATAAGCTACGTGTTGTGTTGTGTGCTTGTTTTAAAGGATGATGCTCAGCAGCAGCAGTGGACGGTGTGCCTGACAACATGGACGAGCTGAAACAGCAGGAACAGTATTGTCTGAAGTCAGTAGCAGTACTGACCGTCCACGTCCGTTGCCCTCGGTGTCAGTTTGCGTGTGAAAAAAGGAGTGTGTAATCATTTAACCCACAGTCGCCCAATGTGTGGTATTTCTAGCTGTTGGAAGGGGGCGCTATTCTAATGTGAATGTATTCACATTGAAATTCTGACATTGATTTGAGCCCCGCCACAGTATGGATTAGCCCCACCGTAATTTAGCCAAAAAAAATAAAAATACTCTGTCGCTGCCACTGGAGGCAAGAATTGGTGTGATTTGGTCAAGTTTCCTAGCTTTAGTTGGGATCCTAGCTGCAGCATTCTGAACCACCCGAGGACTTTTAGTACGAGCAAGAGACAGACCTGGAGACACAACATGACAGTAACCAGGTCTGGATGGGCGGCACGGTGGCCCAGTGGTTAGCGCTGTCGCCTTACAGCAAGAGGTCCTGGGTTCGAACCCCGGGGTTGTCCAACCGTGGGGGTCATCCTAGCTCGTCCTCTGTGTGGAGTTTGCATGTTCTCCCTGTGTCTGTGATGGGCTTTCTCCAGGTGCTCCGGTTTCCCCCACCATCAAAAAGACATGCATGTTAGGGTTCACACTCCTGTCTGTGCCCCTGACAGCTGCTACACGGCTAGCTGCTACACGGCTAGCTAGGATGGGTTAAGGACAGAGCGTGATTTCCCTGCGGGGTCATTAAAGTGTCTCAAAATCAAATCAAAATCGAAACACCTGCATGTGTGAGAGTCTGTGCGCCAGCCGTGGACAGCAAAGACCGGGTTTCACCATGTTATGTCAGTGGAGAGGCAGTCTGGGATCGATCATCTCCCCAAGATTTTAATAATCAAACCATTTTTGACATGAGCAATATGATCATAGTTTCACTATTTAATTTTGTTGAAAAATAAATGAAAACCATTTTAGTAATCCCTACTACTACTATGTTTCTTAAAGCGGGGCTGTTTGATTTTAAAACATGTCTTGTCAGAACTGTATTGTTTAACCAACTCTGTGTTATAACGTTAGCTGAGGTGTGATTTTAAAACACATGTTATAACGTTAACTGAGGTGTGATTTTAAAACACATGTTATAACGTTAGCTGAGGTGTGATTTTAAAACACGTTATAACGTTAACTGAGGTGTGATTTTAAAACACATGTTATAACGTTAGCTGAGGTGTGATTTTAAAACACATGTTATAACGTTAGCTGAGGTGTGATTTTAAAACATATGTTATAACGTTAGCTGAGGTGTGATTTTAAAACACGTGTTATAACGTTAGCTGAGGTGTGATTTTAAAACACATGTTATAACGTTAGCTGAGGTGTGATTTTAAAACACATGTTATAACGTTAGCTGAGGTGTGATTTTAAAACACATGTTATAACGTTAACTGAGGTGTGATTTTAAAACACATGTTATAACGTTAGCTGAGGTGTGATTTTAAAACACATGTTATAACGTTAACTGAGGTGTGATTTTAAAACACATGTTATAACGTTAGCTGAGGTGTGATTTTAAAACACATGTTATAACGTTAGCTGAGGTGTGATTTTAAAACATATGTTATAACGTTAGCTGAGGTGTGATTTTAAAACACGTGTTATAACGTTAGCTGAGGTGTGATTTTAAAACACATGTTATAACGTTAGCTGAGGTGTGATTTTAAAACACATGTTATAACGTTAGCTGAGGTGTGATTTTAAAACACATGTTATAACGTTAGCTGAGGTGTGATTTTAAAACATATGCCATAACGTTACTTGAGGTGTGATTATAAAACATGTTATAACATTAGTTGAGGTGTGATTTTAAAACATATGTTATAACGTTAGTAGAGGTGTGATTATAAAACATGTTATAACATTAGTTGAGGTGTGATTTTAAAACACGTTATAACGTTAGTTGAGGTGTGATTTTAAAACATGTTATAACATTAGTTGAGGTTTGATTTTAAAACATATGTTATAACGTTAGTAGAGGTGTGATTTTAAAACATATGCTATAACGTTAGTTGAGATGTGATATTAAAACACATGTTATAACGGTAGTAGAGGTGTGATTTTAAAACACATGTTATAACGTTAGTTGAGGTGTGATTTTAAAACATATGTTATAACGTTAGTCGAGGTGTGATTTTAAAGCATGTTTTATAACGTTAGTTGAGGTGTGATTTTAAAACACATGTTATAACGTTAGTTGAGGTGTGATTTTAAAACATGTTTTATAACGTTAGTAGAGGTGTGATTTTAAAACATGTTTTATAACGTTAGTTGAGGTGGGCTTTTAAAACACGTTATAACGTTAGTTGAGGTGTGATTTTAAAACACATGTTATAACGTTAGTTGAGGTGTGATTTTAAAACACATGTTATAACGTTAGATGAGGTGTGCCCTGTGATGCTGGATTATGTAGTAAAATATACATATTGTATCTGGACTTCTATCGACAAATAGGCTTCATCAGTATCAAATGACTCAGATCAGATACAGCGCAAAACATACTTGGTTGACACATCGCTATGTAAAACTGTTTGAAGACAAAATGGACACAGATCTGGTCAGTAGATTTGGTCAGTAAATCTGATCAGTAGATCTAGTCAGTAGATCTGGTCAGTAGATGTGGTCAGTAGATCTGGTCAGTAGATGTGGTCAGTAGATCTGATCAGTAGTTCTGGTCAGTAGATGTGGTCAGTAGATGCTGTCAGTAGATCTGGTCAGTAGATGTGGTCAGTAGATCTGATCAGTAGTTCTGGTCAGTAGATCTGGTCAGTAGATGTGGTCAGTAGATCTGATCAGTAGATCTGGTCAGTAGATGTGGTCAGTAGATGTGGTCAGTAGTTCTGGTCAGTAGATCTAGTCAGTAGCTCTGGTCAGTAGATGTGGTCAGTAGATCTGATCAGTAGATCTGGTCAGTAGATGCTGTCAGTAGATGCTGTCAGTAGATCTGATCAGTAGTTCTGGTCAGTAGATCTAGTCAGTAGATGTGGTCAGTAGATCTGATCAGTAGTTCTGGTCAGTAGATGTGGTCAGTAGATGCGGTCAGTAGATACTGTCAGTAGATCTGATCAGTAGATCTGGTCAGTAGATGTGGTCAGTAGATGTGGTCAGTAGATGCTGTCAGTAGATCTAGTCAGTAGATGCGGTCAGTAGATGCTGTCAGTAGATCTGATCAGTAGTTCTGGTCAGTAGATGTGGTCAGTAGATAGAAGCTAGTGCTACCAGACGTGGGCCACAGTAAGAACGACTGATGCTAGCCTGACGTTAGCATGGTAGCATCAGCTCTGACATCACACTGATTGATTGGTTCACCCAGCAGAGTCGTCTTGTTGTCATGGTGTGATGTTAAAATGTATCATTCACTAGCATCACATGACAGGCATCTCAGCCTGAATTGTGTCCAACACATGAATCAATCTGGAGCTGGCTGGTGACACCCTGCTGTGACACTGCTGACCGTGTGATGGATGAACGGTGGAGCCTCCAGGAGAGGAGCCACATATCCAGAAAGGAGGTCTTTGTATCATGCAGTTAGATTTTACTAGAGACAATACAGACCTTTGATTTGTTTGTTCCAAATTAAGCTGTGATTGATAGTGGTTTTGGTGATGGTCATGTTGGTGGTGTTGGTTGTGTTGTCGGTGGTGTTGGTGGTTTTGGTGGTGTTGGTGGTGATGGTTGTATTGATGATGTTGGTGGTGTTGGTTGTGTTGTCGGTGGTGTTGGTGGTGGTATTGGTGATTTTGGTGGTGTTGGTGGTGATGGTTGTATTGATGGTGTTGGTGGTGTAGGTTCTGTTGGTTCTGTTGGTGGTGGTGGTGGTGGTGGTGGTGGTGTTGGTTCTGTTGGTGGTGGTGGTGGTGGTGGTGGTGGTGGTGGTGGTGTTGGTTCTGTTGGTTCTGTTTGTGGTGGTGGTGGTGGTGGTGGTGGGGTTAAGGTGGCACTGGGCTTCTGTAAGCTCTGTGGGAAGTGATCATGCAGTAATGCAGTGATGGAGGCGGCCTCCTTCTCGAAAAGGGAAACAAATGCTGGGCAGCAGTAATCGGAGCCATCAGTGGAGCACGGTGAAAACCCCAACAGCAATGTGGCCATGTTGAAACACACAGACGGAGAGACTGAACCGGGCGCGGGGGGTTGACTAGGACCAAAGTGGACCATAAAAGTATCTCCTGTCCCTAAATAGGCCACGGCGTTAGCATTAGGCTGGCATCCCAGACCAGGATGCATCCCAGACCAGGATGCATCCCAGACCAGGAAGCAGGGGAGTCTGTTCTCACACTGCCAGCTGGATCCAACATACACGGAGTTCAGACAGGAGGTTCACACGCCGCTGCAGCAGTAGAGAGGGGCATCACGTGGGCCGTGGAGGTCAGTGGTCTACGGCCTCCTCTGAACCCTCTCCCAGCACATAGCCCGACCCCGCTGACCTTGGCGTGACCCGGTTTGCATGTATGTTTGCAGGCAGGCCGTTTAAGCCATGTGACATGGCCTGCACAACGCCACCACCTGAACAAGCAGGAGCAGCAGAGGGCCGGGGATTAGCCGGCGCGCTGGCTGCTGGAGGGCAGATGGAAATTACTTGGAAAAACAATCCTTTTATCACCAATGTCAATATTAATATTAATCACCCGGGGAGCAACCGCGGGAACACAACCCAGCACAGCAGCACACACACACACACACACACACACACACACACACACACACACACACATACACACACACACACATACACACGTGTGCCAACAACCGATTCACACCCAAAAATACACACACCCGTTGATGCAAACACAGATGCACACTCATACAAATGGGCACAAGTCCACACACACACACACACACACACGCACACACACACACACACACGGACACACACACACACACACACACAGCTATCATGGGTGGTGGAGCACGGTGGACAGATGAAGGTCACTAAAGATCCAAACTGTAATTGATGCAAACAAATCCAGGTCCCAGATGCGCCCCCACCCGGCGCCCCCCTGCTCCGTGACGGGTCATGCAGGGGCTGCCGTGTGCCACCACACATCTTGTGCTGTTAAGAGGAGGTTCTGTTGGGTCTCATTAGGGGAAATAATGTGAAAATGCACACCCTCAAACCCTACCCCCCCCCCGCAGTAATACAAAGTACTACTGTGATTTGTCGAACGTTGCAAAGTTACAAACGTGGCTCCATCCTCTTTCAGGACTACACGATCAGCCAAAACATTAAGACCACCGGTCTAGTGTTGGGCAGCTCCCCCGGTCCGGGCGGATCCCACAGAAGAGCTACGGTAGCTCTCATCGAGGAGAAGCTGGTGCTGGCTATGACAGACAGGTGTCAGAGCACACGGTGCCTCACAGCTTGCTGTGTGTGGGTTGTGTAGCTGCGGACCGGTCAGAGAGACCATGAGGACCCCTGTCCACCCAACTCCTCGGGCCATGTGAGTGTCAGAACTGGACCACGGAGCACTGGTAGAAAACATCGTCGTGTCGTG